>SJYC01061450.1:0-10334 GCA_006408675.1 Madoqua kirkii
TTTAAATTAATAAAAAGAAATTAAAAAAAAAGGAGTTTATCAGTCCGGGTGACCTAAGCTATGTGCTAATATTAACCTTTAAATCTCATTGAATTAAAATAAGAAAGTTTCATGGCTTTGCATTGGCATGTGACCATTTCGGTCTGGCTGAGGGTTTTGCTGTACATTTTCCTCATTCAGGCAGATCAGCCACTGTCTAAAAAGCTGGTGTAACGATTCTTTTTTTTTTTTTTTTCTTTAAATTCTCTTATCTTTAGTACGTTTATACAAGATCTTAGAGTTACGTTAACTTAATCTTTAGTGATTGTATTTCGAAAAGGATACTAGGTTGCCTACAACCGTTAAACTATAGACCAAGGAGACGTAAAAGATTTAGGTCGAACTTGTAGACCTTAAAGTACCAAGTACATGACGACTCCGGACCGAATCTCTTAAAACTCGTTTAATTTGCTAGTGTGTGAGATGAGTGCAATTGTGTGGTAGTTTGAACATTCTTTGGCATTATTCTTCTTTTGGATTGGAATGAAAACTGACCTTTTCCAGTCCTGTGGTCACTGCTGAGTTTTCCTGATTTGCTGGCATTTGAATGCAGCATGTTCACAGCATCATCTTTTAGGATTTGAAATAGCTCATCTGGAATTCCATCACCTCCACTAGCTTTGTTCGTGGTGATGCTTCCTAAGGCCCACTTGACCATGCATTCTAGGATATCTGGCTCTAGGTAATGATCACTCCATTGTGATTATCTGGGTCATGAAAAATTTTTTGTACAGTTCTTTGGTATATTATTGCCACCTCTTCTTTATATTTTCTGCTTCTGTTAGGTCCACGCCATTTCTGTTCTTTATTGTGCCCATTTTGCATGAAATGATCCCTTGGTATCTCTAATTTTCTTGAAACGATGTCCAGTCTTTCCCATTCTATTATTTTCCTCTATTTCTTTGCATTGATCATTGAGTAAGGCTTTCTTATCTCTCCTTGCTATTCTTTGAAACTCTGTATGCAAATGGGTATAATCTTTCCTCTTCTCCTTTGCCTTTCCCTTCTCTTCTTTTCTCAGCTATTTGTAAGGCATCTTCAGACAACCATTTTGCTCTTTTGCATCTCTTTTTCTTGGGGATGGTCTTGATCACTGCCTCCTGTACAATGTCCTGAACCTCTATCCATAGTTCTACAGGTACTCTGTCTATCAGATACAACCCCTTGAATCTATTTGTCACTTACATTGTTCAATTGTAAGGGATTTGATTTAGGTCATATCTGAATGGTCTAGTGGTTTTCCCTACTTTCTTCAGCTTAACTTTGAATTTGGCAGTAAGGAGTTCATGATCTGAGCCACAGCCATCTCCTGGTCTTGTTTTTGCTGACTGTACAGAGCTTCTCCATTTTTGGGTGCAAAGAATATAATCAATCTGATTTCAGTATTAACTATCTGGCGATGTACATGTGTAGAGCCTTCTCTTATGTTGTTGGAAAGAGGATGTTTGCTATGACCAGTGCAAACTTGCCAGAGGTCTCTTGGCAAAACTCTGTTATCCTTTGCCCTGTTTCATTTTGTACTCCAGGGCCAAATTTGCCTGCTACTCCAAGTATCTCTTGACTTCCTGCTTCTGCATTCCAGTCCCCTATAATGAAAAAGACATCTTTTGTGAGTGTTAGTTCTAGATGATCTTGTAAGTCTTCATAGAACTGTTCAATTTCAGCTTTTTCAGCATTAGTGGTTGGGGCATAGGCTTGGTTATTGTGTGGAAAATTCTTCAAGATGGGAATACCAGATTACCTTTCCTGCCTTATGAGAAATCTGTATGCAAATCAGAAAGCAACAGTTAGAACTGCATATGGAACAACAGAATGGTTCCAAAATGGGAAAAGGGTATATCAAAGGTGTATATTGTCACCCTGCTTATTTAACTTATGTGCAGAGTACATTATGAGAAATGCCGGGCCGGATGAAGCACAAGCTGGATCAAGATTGCAGGGAGAAATGTCAATAACCTCAGATATGCAGATGACACCACCCATATGGCAGAAAGTAGAGGAAATAAAGAGTATCTTGATGAAAGTGAAAGAGGAGAGTGAAAAAGCTGGCTTAAAACTCAACATTCAGAAAACTAAGATCATGGCATCAGTCCCATCACTCCATGGCTAATAGGTAGAGAAACAATGGAAACTGACAGACTTTCTTTTCTTAGGCTTCAAAATCACTGCCAATGGTGACTGCAGCTTTGAAATTAAAAGACACTTGTGCTTTGGAAGAAAAATTATGACCAAACTAGATAGCATATTAAAAAGCAGAGACATTACTTTGGCAACAAGTCTGTCTAGTCAAAGCTATGGTTTTTCCAATAGTCATGTATGGATGTGAGAGTTGGACTATAAAGAAAGCTGAGCACCAAAGAATTGATGCTTTTGAACTGTGGTGTTGGAGAAGAATTTGGAAGAAAAATTATGACCAAACTAGATAGCATATTAAAAAGCAGAGACATTACTTTGGCAACAAGTCTGTCTAGTCAAAGCTATGGTTTTTCCAATAGTCATGTATGGATGTGAGAGTTGGACTATAAAGAAAGCTGAGCACCAAAGAATTGATGCTTTTGAACTGTGGTGTTGGAGAAGACTCTTGAGAGTCCCTTGGACTGAAAGGAGATCAAACCAATGAGTCCTAAAGGAAATCAGTTCTGAATATTCATTAGAAGGACTGATGCTGAATATCCAATACTTTAGCCAGCTGGTGCAAAGAACTGACTCATTGGAAAAGACACTGATGCTGAGAAAAATTGAAGGCAGGAGGAGAAGGGGATGCCATTGGATGAGATGGTTGGTTGGCATCACTGACTCAATGGACATGAGTTTGAAGAAGCTCCGGGAGTTGGTGATGTACAGGGAAGTCTGGTATGCTGGTAGTCTATGGGGTCGCAAAGAATGGGACATGACTGAACGACTGAACTAACTGAACATAAAGCTTGAAAATCCAAAAATGTTTGTAAACTAAACTAAATAACACACTAATAAGTAAAATGTAGGTCAAAGAAATGTCTCAAAAGAAATTTTAACAACATTTTGAACTTAAGTGACAAAATAGAACATCAAAATTTGTGAAATACAGAAAATCAGCACTTAGAAGAAAATGTATAGTGTTAAATGTAAGTATTAGAAAAGAAGAATGACCTAAACATTTATAATCTTTGGAAACTTGGATAAGAGGGAAGAATAATTTAAACTAAAAACAAGTAGAAGAGAAGAAATAATTAGCAGAGAAATCTGTAAAACTGAAAGCTGAAAATTATTTTAAAAATCAACGAAATCAAAAGCTGGTTCTTTGAAGTGCTCAATAAAATTCATAAATCTCTAAGCAGACTAGCCAAGAAAATGAAAGAGAGAAGATGTAAATTACTAATAATATAAATATAAAGTCTTTATCACATCTGAGCCCATGGACATTAAAGGGGAGTAAAATATTATAAGCAGCATCATGCCCCTGAATTTGATAACTCAGATTAAATACACGAATTATATTAAAGATAAAAATTACCAGAAAACACATAAGGAAAAAGAGGAAAACTTCAATTGTTTCAAATCTATTTAAGAAGTTGAATCAAATGCCAGGACCAGATGGTTTCCTGATAAATTTTATAAACACTTAAGGAAGAAATGTCTTTCAGGCTCTTCTAGAAAACAGAAGCAGAAGAAATGCTTCCTAACTATTCTGTAAGAGTAGCATTACTCTAATACAAAAAAAGAAAAAGAAAGAAGAAAACTGAAACCCATAACTTGTATGAAGAAGTGAAGTTGCTCAGTAGTGTATGACTCTTTGCAACCCAAGGACTGTAGCTTACCAGGCTCCTCCATCCATGGAATTTTCCAGGCAAGAGTACTGGTGTGGCTTGCCATTTCCTTCTCCAGGGGAACTTCCTAACTCAGGGATCAAACCTGGGTCTCCCACATGGCAGGCAAGTGTTTTACCCATTGAGCCACCATATGCAAAAATCCTCACAAAATATTAGCAAATAATATCCAACAATGTATATAAAAATTATACAGCAAAGACCAAGTGAGATTTATTCCAGCCAGACATGAATGTTTCAACATTCAAACAGCAATCAATGTAATTTAACACATTACCAGGGTAAAGAAGAAAAAAACATAAGATAATATCAACTGATGCAAAATTGTACTTGACAAAATATCACTTCTGGTCACAATAAAAACACTCAGCAAGCTAAGAATATAAGGGAATTTCTTCAACCCAAACTAAAAACATCTACCAAAAAAAAAAGCCCTACAGGTAACATCATACTTACAATGAGAAACTGGATGGTATCTCCTTAAAATGGGGAGAAGAAATGGTTACTGTCTATCATCATTTCTATTCAAGCTGTGCTGAAAGTCAAAGCCATTGAAATAAGATAAGAAAAGGAAATACAATATATACTGATCAGGAACACAGAAAAACACTGCCCCTCCCCTGCTTTTTTTTCTCATAATTTTATTTTATTTTATTTTTCATATACATATATTCTTTCAGCCTTTTATTTTGGAGTATAGTTGATTAACAATGTTGTGATAGCTTCAGGTGTACAACAATGTGATTCAGTTATACATGTATCTATTCTTTTTTTTTTAATACTTTATTCTACTTTACAATACTGTATTGGTTTTGCCATACACTGACATGAATCAGCCACAGGTGTACATGATCTCCCAATGCCAAAGCCCCCTCCCCCCTCCCACCCTTTCCCCTCTTTTTTGAAATGACATGCTTGTCTATGTAGAAAACCCCAAGAATTGACAACAAAACTCTTGTAATGCAGATGACACCATCCTTATGGCAGAAAGTGAAGAGGAACTAAAAAGCTCTTGATGAAAGTGAAAGAGGAGAGTGAACAAGTTGGTTTAAAGCTCAACATTCAAAAAACAAAGATCATGGCATCTGGTCCCATCACTTCATCGGAAATAGATGGGGAAACAGTGTCAGACTATTTTTGGGGGGTTCCAAAATCACTGCAGATGTTGATTGCAGCCATGAAATTAAAAGACGCTTACTCCTTGGAAGAAAAGTTATGACCAACCTAGATAGCATATTCAAAAGCAGAGACATTACTTTGCCCACTAAGGTCCATCTAGTCAAGGCTATGGTTTTCCCAGTGGTCATGTATGGATGTGAGAGTTGGACTGTGAAGAAAACTGAGTGCCAAATAATTGATGCTTTCATACTGTGGTGCTGGAGAAGACTCTTGAGAGTCCCTTGGACTGCAAGGAGATCCAACCAGTCCATTTTAAAGGAGATCAGTCCTGGGTGTTCTTTGGAAGGACTGATGTTGAAGCTGAAACTCTAATACGTTGGCCACCTCATGCTAAGAGTTGACTCATTGTAAAAGACCCTGATGCTGGGAGGGATTGAGGGCAGGAGGAAAAGGTGACAACAGAGGATGAGATGGTTGGATGGCATCACCGACTTGATGGACATGAGTTTGAGTGAACTCCAGGAATTGGTGATGGACAGGGAGGCCTGGCGTGCTGCAATTTGTGGGATCACAGAGTCCAACACGACTGAGTGACTGAATTGAACTGAATTATAGAAATGCTGTTTGATACAAGGCTTATCTACAAAAGTTGGTTGCTTTCCTGTATATTAGAAATAAAAAATTGGAATTTAAAATAATACTACCATTCACATTAGTAACCCCCAAATGAAGTACATAAGACTAAATGTAACAAAACTTACAAGATTTGTATATTTGTCTAAAGCTGCAAAACTTTGATGAAAGAAAGAAAAGAAGATCTAAAAATGGGCAGGAGATCTAAATAGACATTTATCTGTCTCACATACAGGGTTACCATTACCATCTTTCTAAATTCCATATATATGTGTTAGTATACTGTATTGGTGTTTTTCTTGACAGCAAAAGAGACACAGATGTATAGAACAGACTTTTGGACTCTGGGAGAGGGAGAGGGAGAGGGTGAGATGATTCGGGAGAATGGCATTGAAACATGTATACTATCATGTAAGAAACAAATTGCCAGTCTAGGTTTGATACAGGATACAGGATGCTTGGGGCTGGTGCACTGGGATGACCTAGAGAGATGATATGGGGAAAGTGGCAGGAGGGGGGGGGTTCAGGCTTGGGAACTCATGTACACCCATGGCGGATTCATGTCAATCTATGGCAAAACCAATACAGTATTGTAAAGTAAAAAAATAAATAAATAAATTAAAAAATAAAACCCAAATAAATAAATAGACATTTATCTGAAGAAGACATGAGGTGAGGTGAAGTCGCTCAGTCATGTCCAACTCTTTGCAACCCCATGGACTGTAACCTACTAGACTTCTCTGTCCATGGGATTCTCCAGGCAAGAATACTGGAGTGGACTGCCACTTCCTTCTCCAGGGGATCTTCCCAACCCAGGGATCGAACCCGGGTCTCCCGCATTGGAGGCAGAAGCTTTAACCTCTGAGCCACCAGGGAAGCCCAAAGAAGACATACATATGGTAAATAAGCACATGAAAATATGCTTAACATTGCTCATTACTAGAGAAATACAAATCAAAACTACAATAAAGTATCATCTCACACTGGTCAGCATGGCCATCATTAAAGAATCTACAAGCAATACATGCTGAAGAGAGTGTGGAGAAAAGGGAACTCTCTTGCATTATTGATGGGAAAGTAAATTGATACATCCACTGTGGAGAACAGTATGGAGATTCCTTACAAAACTAGGAATAGAACTACCATATGACCCAATAATCTAACTACTGTGCATATACCCTGAGAAAACCATAATTGAAAGAGACACATATATCTCAATTTTCATTGCATCATTATTTACAATAGCTGGGGCATGGAAGCAGCATAGATGTCAATGAACAGCTGAATGAATAAAGAAGCTGTGGTATATATACAATGGAATATTACTTAGCCATAAAAAGAAGGCTTTTGAGTCAGTCCTAATGAGGTGGATGGACCTAGAGCCTATTACAAAGAGTGAAGTAAGTCCAAAAAGGGAAAACAAATATCATATATGAACACATATATGGAATCTATAAAGATGGTACTGCAAATAGGTTTATTTGCAGAACAAAATTGTGGACACAGTGGGAGAAGGAGAAGGTGGGGTGAACTGAGAACATAGCATGGAAACATACATTACGTTATGTAAAATAGACAGCCAATGGGAATTTGCTATATGACATAGGGAGATCAACCCAGTGATCTGTGAAAACCTAGATGGGTGGGATTGGATGGGAGATGGGAGCGAGGTTCAAGAATTATTGTTGATGTTCTGTCCCTAAGTCCTGCCTGACTCTTGGCAACCCCATGGACAGTAGTGTGCCAGGCTTTCCTGTCCCTCAATATCTCCAGGAGTTTGCTCAAACCCATGTTTATTGAGTCAGTGATGCTACCAACCATCTCATCCTCTGTAGCCTGATTATTCTCCTGCCCTTAATCTTCCCTAGTATCAGGGTCTTTTCTAATGAATTGTCTCATCTCATCAGGTGGCCAAAATACTGAAGCTTCAGCTTCAGCATCAGTCCTACCAATGAATATTCAGTGTTGATTTCCCTTTGGTGCTCAGGCTTCTTTATGGTCCAACTTTCACATCCCTACATGACTACTGAAAAAAAATATAGCTTTGACTATATGGATCTTTGTTTACAAAATGATGTCTCTACTTTTTAACGTATTCTCTAGGTTTGTCATAGATTTTCTTCCAAGGAACAAGTATCTTCTAATTTCATGACCACAGTCACCATCTACAGTGATTTTGGAGCCCAAGAAAATAAAATCTGTCACTGTTTCCACTTTTTACCCTTCCCTTTGCTATGAAGTGATGGGACCATATGCCATGATCTTAGGTTTTTGAGTTTTAAGCCAGCTTTTTCACTCTCCTCTTTGATTCTTATCAAGAGGTTCATTAGTTCCTCTTCACTTCCTGCCATTAAAGTGGTATTACTTGTGTATCTGAGGTTGTTGAAATTTCTCCCAGCTTGTGATTCCAGCTTGTGATTCATCCAGTCCAGCGTTTTGTATGTTATGTACTTTGCATATAAGTTAAATAAGCAGGGTGAGAAATATACGACCTTGATGTACTCCTTTCCTATTTTGGAACCAGTCTGTTGTTCCATGTCTGGTTCTAACTGTTCCTTCTTGACCTGCATACAAGTTTCTTGGGAGACAGGTATATATATACATACATATATATATATATAACAGCTTGTGATTCCAGCTTGTGATTCATCCAGTCCAGCGTTTTGTATGTTATGTACTTTGCATATAAGTTAAATAAGCAGGGTGAGAAATATACGACCTTGATGTACTCCTTTCCTATTTTGGAACCAGTCTGTTGTTCCATGTCTGGTTCTAACTGTTCCTTCTTGACCTGCATACAAGTTTCTTGGGAGACAGGTATATATATACATACATATATATATATATATACACACACACACCTCTGGCAGATTCATGTTGATGTATGGCAGAAGCCAACACAAGATTGGAAAGCAATCCTCCAATTAAAAATAAGTTAATTATTCAAAGAAGAAAATGGGAAGAGATTTCTGAACTTTTTACAAAAGTGAATATCCAAAGGCCAGTGAATACATAAAAAGATGTCCAATTTTATCAGCCATCACAGAAATGAAAAACTTCAGGTGTGTGGAGATTTCACCACATACCTACCATGATGGTGAAAGGAAAAATAAATTAGCAAAGGATAATGCAATGTAATTGTTGGTGGGAATGTAGAGCAATCAGAATGTTCACACAATACTATTGTGGAGTAAATTAGTACAACCACTTTTAAATTTCATTGACTGAATTTCATTGACTATTAAAGCTGCCCATGCTGAGAGGAGGGAGTTAAAGCAACTGGGTTTCAATCCATTCACTGCCCTTACCAAGGAGAACTCTTGGGAGAAAGACTCTTGAGGTCATCCTGTCTAATCTTTTTTATAATAAGACCTCCAGAAAAATAGGCTAATGATATTTGGGGGGAGAGATCTTAAATCTGATATGCCCTTTGTAGGATACGCTACTAGAAAAAGAACCCAAGGTACATGAGCCATGGCCCTCTGGAGAATCTCACCTAAGCAACATAGCTCTGTGGCCTCACAATTTAAATGTTCCCAACATTTGAGGTGACCCTGCAAATGTAATGGAGTTCCCATCTATCATGCTGGGCCAGTGGGATGTGTTGGGCAAGGGAAGGCAGGTCCTAAGAAGCAATCCTTGATGCCCTGACTTCTCTCTCCTCTTTTGGAAATTGTCAGTCACCTTCCAATTTAAATTATTTAGTAAAGTTTGCTTAGGGATAAGATCTCTGTCATTTATGTGACTTTCAATTGATAGTTCCTCCTGTGTGCTAGCTTATACAATCAGACACAATAAATAATCCCACTCACAGGTAAGTGCCAAACAGAAATCACTCAGACATTCAGCTAAGGCCCAGGAGTTTACATTCCTAGCACCACTATTCTTAATCCAAAACGCCTATAAAATATCCAAATGCCTATCAAGAAGAATGGACAAAATATGGCCTGTTGACAGAACGAAATGCTATTCAGCAACTAATAACTTTACATAAACTAGTGTGAGTGAATCTCAGAAACATGATGTTGACTGAATTAAACTAGACTCTAGAGTTCTGTGTGTTTCTGAAAGCACAACAAACAAAATTAATCTAAGATTTTAAAAGTCAGCTCTGGTTACCTTCTGTGGCCAGAAAAACTGAAGAGCATGAGGGGACTTCAGGTAATGTTTTATTTCTTGATCAAGGTGCTTGTAATTTCAATTTGTTAAGGACTTATTGAGCTGTATACTTATGACTTTTGAACCACAGGAAAAAAGGATCTACTTGTGGGAATAACATCCATAAATGGGTTAAAGATTAAGAGATGGTTAGGAAAAATTTAGGAAGTTTTATTGGATATTGCCATAGAATTCTCCCACTGCTGCCTCTTCAAGAAGCTTCTGATTAGATTTATATAACTTTCAATTGTCTACAAAGTCGAATCATTTACCTATTAATTTTATTTTTTCTAAGTGATGCAATTTTATTAGTTTTTTCTTAGTGGATATATTTTATTTTATTATTATTTTTAATATAAATATTTTTATTTTAATTGGAGGCTAATTACTTTACAATATTGTATTGGTTGTGGCCATACATTGACATGAATCCCCCATGGGTGTACATGTGTTCCCCATCCTGAACCTCCCTCCCACCCCCCTCTCCATCCCATCCCTCTGGGTCATCCCAGTGCACCAGCCCCGAGCATCCTGTATCATGCAACCTGGACTGGTGATTAGTTTCACATATGCTAATAT
>SJYC01061451.1:0-12475 GCA_006408675.1 Madoqua kirkii
CACAGATAGAACTGGACATGGCATGATAGACTGTTTCTAGATCGGGAAAGGAGTATGTCAAGGCTATATGTTGTCACCCTGCTGATTTAACTTATATGCGGAGTACATCATGAGAAATGCTGGACTGGATGAAGCACAGTGGAAATCAGATTGCTGGGAGAAATATTAATAACCTCATATGCAGATGACACCACCTTTATGACAGAAAGCGAAGAAGAATGAAAGAGCCTCTTGACGAAAGTGAAAGAGGAGAGTGAAAAAGTTGGTTTAAAACTCCACATTCAGAAAACGAAGATCGTGGCATCTGGTTCCATCACTTCATGGTAAATAGATGGGGAAACAATGGAAAAAGTGAAGATTTTATTTTGGGGGGCTTCAAAATCACTGCTGGAATTCTATCACCTCCACTAGCTTTGTTTGTAGTAATGCTTCCTAACACCCACTGGCCTTCACATTCCAGGATGTCTGACTCTAGGTGAGTGATTACACCATTGTTATTATCTGGTCATGAAGATCTTTGTTGTACAGTTCTTATGTGTGTTCTTACCACATCTTCTTAGTATCTTCTGCTTCTGTTAGGTCCATACCATTTCTGTCGTTTATTGAGCCCATCTTTGCATAAAGTGTTCCCTTGGTATCTCTAATTTTCTTGAAGAGATCTCTAGTTTTTCCCACTCTATTGTTTTCCTCTATTTCTTTGCATTGATCGCTGAGGAAGGCTTTCTTATGGCTTCTTGTTATTCTTAGGAACTCTGCATTCAAATGGATATATATTCCCTTTTCTCCTTTGCTTTTCATTTCTCTTCTTTCACAGCTATTTGTAAGGCCTCCTCAGATAGCCATTTCACTTCATGGCAAATAGATGGAGAAACAGTGGAAACAGTGTCAGACTTTATTTTGGGGGCTCCAAAATCACTGCAAATGGTGTTTGCAGCCGAAATAAAAAGACACTTACTCCTTGGAAGGAAAGTTATGACCAACCTAGACAGCATATTAAAAAGCAGAGATATTACCTTGTCAGCAAAGGTCTGTCTAGTCAAGGCTATGGTTTTCCCAGTGGTCATGTATGGATATGAAAGTTGGGCTATAAAGAAAGCTGAGCACAGAAGAATTGATGCTTTTGAACTGTGGTGTTGGAGACGACTCTCAAGAGTCCCTTGGACTGCAAGGAGATCCAACCAATCCATCCTAAAAGAGATGTTGGTGTTCATTGGAAGGACTGATGTTGAAGCTGAAACTCCAATACTTTGGCCACCTGATGCAAAGAGCTGACTTATTTGAAAAAACCCTGATTCTGGGAAAGATTGAGGAAAGGAGAAGAAGGGGACAACAGATGATGAGATGGTTGGATGGCATCACCAATTCAATGGACATGGGTTTGAGTAGGCTCCGGGAGTTGGTGATGGACAGGGAAGCCTGGTGTGCTGTTGTGGTTCCTGGGTCGCAAAGAGTCAGATACAACTGAGCAACTGAACTGAAAATCACTGCAGATGGTGACTGCAGCCATGAAATTAAAAGACATTTGCTTCTTGGAAGAAAAGTCATGACCAACATATACAGCATATTAAAAAGCAGAGACATTACCTTGCCAAGAAAGGTCCATCTAGTCACAGGTAGGGTTTTTCCAGTAGTCATGCATGGTTGTGAGTTGAACTATATAGAAAGCTGAGCACTGAAGAATCGATGCTTTTCATAATTGCTTTTTTGTGCTGGAGAAGACTTTTGAGCATTCCTTGGACTGCAAAGTGATCCAACCAGTCTATCCTAAAGGAAATCAGTCCTAAATATTCATTGGAAGGACTGTTGCTGAAGCTGAAACTCCAATAGTTTGGCCACCTGATAGGAAGAACTGACTCATTTGAAAAGACTCTAATGTTGGGAAAGATTGAAAGCGGGAGGAGAAGTGGATGACAGAGGATGAGCTGGTTGGATGGGATCACCAACTCAATGAACATGAGTTTGAGCAACCACAGGAGTTGGTGATGGATAGGGAAGTCTGACACGCTTCAGTCCATGGGGTTGCAAAATGTCAGACACAACTGAGTGACTGAACTGATACACCAAACTTCCTTCTTTGAAATAGATCCCCTTTCTGTGCTGCGGTGGCCCCAGAACCTACAACTGTGCTAATAGGCTAATTTTCATATGTATGTTAAAAATGAATAATACACAAGTCACTCAAAAAGACTTATCTCCTGAGCATTCACACAAGATATGCACACTGCTGTCAATCAGAGGCAAATATTACATAGAGCTGTATGTGGGGCAGTCTATGCACATGGCAACATTAGCATGAATTCTTCTGTGCAGAGACTTAGACCCCTGTTAGGGAAAGGGCACTTCTATAACAAGATAAGCTTTGCATTTGCTATTTGCTGAAATAAATGGTATATATGTATATTTTTTCTTTATTTATAGGAGGAAACCATCAGAGATAAGTAGATGCAAGAAGGAAAGATAAGCATAACAATAGCAATTGTTATTGAGTTTTTAAGCAAGTGTTTTGTATATATTATCTAATTCAAATAATTTCTCACTACCACATAAAGTCTGTGTTCTTATTGGCTCCATTATACAGGTGAGGATGCCAAGTGTCAGGTAGTGAAGGAGGTTTCCTGGGTCACAGAAACTGTGGACCCAGCTCTGGAGCCCAGACTTTTAACTACTGTGTTGCATATAAAAGAATGAAGTCACATATTTATTGTTAATAATGTTATTCACTAATATAATAATAATTATTATTAATGATGATGCATGCTAAGTAGCTTCAGTTGTGTCCAACTCTGTGTGACCCTATGGATTGCTGCTTTACAGGCTCCTCTGTCCATGGACTTCTTCAGGCAAGAATACTTTAGTGGGTTGCCATGCCCTCCTCCAGGGGATCTTCCCAACACAGGGATCAAACCCACGTCACTTAAGTCTCCTGCATTTGCAGTAGGGTTGTTTTACCACTAGTGCCTCCTGGGAAGCCCATTAATGATTATAGCTTCTTGTATATTTTGAGTGCTTCCTATGTATCAGGCACTGCACTAAATGCTTTACATATTTTATTTAATATGAGTTTGGTTCAGTAATGTTTCCCACTTAACAGAGGAACACACTGAGACTTAGGTTCTGCAATCCACACGCATTTCCCAGACAGTGATGAAGCAGGCACAGAATGAGCAGGCTAACTCAAGAGCCTGCCCACCTAATCACTACGACAGAGACCAATCCCTCCCAGTAAGTGGCTTTACAGATCAAACTACATAGTGATAGAGAGAAAGGCACCATGTGAGCATTTAAACCCAGCTGTGTTTTCCAACCCATCTAAAGCAATGTGAACTCTCTGAAACTTCCCTTTGAATGGAGACTTTCCCCTGCAATTGAAAGAAAGTGATTTGAGGCTGTTAAATAGAGGTCTGTCTGATATGGAATTCACTGTTGCACAGAGACTGTTGTTGCTGTTGCTGAGGTCTGAAAACCACAAGTCCCTTCATGGAGCAGTATGGACGGCCTTGAACAGGTACCTGTCAACAGAAGACATAGGTGTTCTTCTCACAGCGTGTATCCATGCAGTCATGTCAAAAGGTATTGAAGTGAGGAGACCAAATGACACCACCCATGCAGCATGAAAAGATGTTTTTCTTATGCTGTGTTCTGTGTCTATTATTTTTTTTAAATAACTACATTTTAAAAAACTTTTCTGTGCCTTGGTTGCCTCATCTGTCAGTGAGATAATAGTAACTACCCCTCAGGCTTGATGTAAGGATTTAAATGAGATAATGAAATAGTGGGCTTCCCAGATGTCACAGTGGAAAAAGTCCACCTGCAATGCAGGAGACATGGGTTCAATCCCTGGGTCTGAAACATCCTTGGAGAAGGGCATGGGAACCCATTCCAGTTTTCTTGCCTGGAAAAATCCCGTGAACAGAAGAGCCTGGTTGGCTACAGTCCATGGGGTTGCAAAGAGTCAGACACAGATGAACAACCAAACACACACACACAGAGGCACACAACGAGAGAGCACTTTTTATGTGCTTTTACAGGACCAGACACTGGGTGAACACCTAGTAAATCATTTTTACAAATATGGACACTTACAATAATCCAGCCCAATAATTATAATAATAATTATATCACTGATTATCATATGCACCACAAAACCATGAGGTCCTGCCCATTGAGGAAAGGAAACCAGGAAGAAATGATTTTGTGAAAGAGAGAACCATAGGCAGTGTAAAGAAGTTAAAGAGAAAAAGAATGAGATTCAGAAAAAAAGAAACAATCTCAAGTTAAAAGCAAATGTGAGTTTTGGTCCGCAGAGGATAAGGATACACCTTCTGAAAAATTATGAGGAAACAATATTTAATGAAACATCTTGGCACTAGCTGTAGCACCTCATTACCACCCGTGGGAGGAAAAGCTAAATCAAGGTGGTTAAAACTCTTTTGAGGGCTGGCTGGGAAGTGTGCCATCTTCCTGGAGTATTGTCTTGGAGGAAGCAAAGTGATCCCTGTTCATCTCAAATGGCTGTGTACGGACTGATGTCTCGACACCTCCCAGGTTGTGATGGATGTGAATACTGGTGAAAGGAGGAGCTAATTGCAGTGGTTTTAAACTATCCCCTTGATGCCCAACAACTGTTATAGATGGTAGTCTCCTTCACAGTATTGGGAAGATTCATCTGGATAATTGCAGACTCAAAGTTCAGGCGAAAGCTTACTTGGCAGAGAGCAGAGGATGGCAGTGAGGAGGCGCCCAGTGACCATCCCTGAGGAGCCTCCCTGCCCACAAGATTGGCTGTCTTACTGTCCTTGAAAATACCATGATTTTATGGGGACTGTTGATGGGGGAGGCTTGGCATGTGTGGAGTCAGTAGATAAATGTACTGTGTACTAAATTTTTCTGTGAATTTAAGACTACTTTAAAAAAAAATAGAGTCTACTTTTTAAAAGGTATGTGGAAATTATAGCAAAGGTATTCAGATGTTATACAAAGTTTATTGGAGGATACACAAGGATTTTTTAAAAAAAATCAAATGGTCAGAAGTTTCCATAAAATTTGAGGTGGAGAACAAAACATGAGTTAAAATCTTCATCTTGTGTCTCTTGCTACCCACTATGGGTGTGTGCTAAGTCACTTCAGTTGATTCCAACTCTTTGGGATGTTATAGACTGTAGCCTGCCAGGCTCCTCTGTCCATGGGATTCTCCAGGCAAGAATACTGGAGCGGGTTGTCATGCACTCCTCCAGGGGATCTTCCCAACCCAGGGATCAAACCTGTGTGTCTTATATCTCTGCATTGGTAGGCAATTTCTTCTTCTTCTTCTTCTTCTTCTTAACCATTAGTGCCCCCTCCTACCCACCATGTGCATTTATGCTAAATCACTTTAGTCATATCTGACTCTTTGCAACTCTATGGACCAACTGTAGCCTGCCAGGCTCCTCTGTCCATGGGATTCTCTAAGCAAGAATACTGGAGTGGGTTGCTATACCCAGGGGATCTTCCTGACCTGGGGACAGAACCTGTATCTCTTAGTCTCCTGAACTGGCAGGTGGGTTATTTACCATTAGCATCACCTGGGAAGCCCCCCTACCCACTGTAGAGTCAAAAAACAATTTTTTGATTTTAACCCACGTGTTTCTATAGAACCTTATGCCTTTCAGACTTTGCAAGGTTCTTTTAAAGACTGTTCTTACATGCCTTCCCACCCACCTTGGTGACTCTACACAATGAGGCTTCACCTTCTCAAAACAATCTGGACAAAGGATTGTAAGTTATACCACAATAGTCTCAGCTCTCAGAGTCTCTCCTGCTGCTTACATGGTTTTCTATGTAAGGTGATCTGTGTGTGTACAGGCTTAGTCACTCAGTTGTGTCCAACTCTTTGTGACAACCTGGACTGTAGCCCATCTCCTCTGTCCGATTTTTCACTGGAGTGGAAAATTTCCTCTTCCAGGGAATCTTCCTGACTGAGGAACTGAATCTGCATCTCCTGTTTGGAAGGCATATTCTTTAATCAGTGAACAATCAGGGAAGCTCCTAGAAAAGAATCTCCTAGACACATTTTCCCCCTATTATGAGAATGAACCCAAACTGTCCCGGACTTAGACAAAACTCTTAAAACCTCAAAGACCTGAGTAGCAAACAGCAATTGGAGTCACAAGTAAGGTTTTTCATGTCTCCTTCCAGCTGTTGGTCATGATGGTAAATGAGATGGTTAATTTTATGTTAGCTTGTCTGGACCATGGTGTTCTAATATTGATGAAACATTATACTGGATGTTTCTGTGAGGGTGTATTTAAGGTAAGATTAACATTTAAGTTGGTGGATTAATTTTGACTAAAACAGATTGCTTTCCATAATGTGAGTGAAATTTATCCAATCAGTTACGGCTTGAATACAACAAAAACTGATCTCCTCTGAGCAAAGAATTCTGCAAGCAAATGGCCTTTGGACTTGGACTGCAACAATGACGCTTCCTTAGATCTTTAACCGGCCAGCCTACCTTGGAGGTTTTGGACTTTTCAGGATTTCTAATCCTGTGAGCCAATTTCTTAAAAACAGAAAACAAAAAACAAAAAACTTCTCTGTATTGATATATTTGCATCCTATTTATTCTGTTCCTCTGGAGAGAGCCCCAATACAGTTTTAAAAATTATATTATAATGGAGTAAAAACATAATAAATCTGACCCTCAGACACTTCATCTCCCTTCTGATGTCTATGCCGGAAGATTTCTCTGTCCCTATTTATACTTTAATAAAACTCTGCTACAGAAAAGCTGTTGAGTGATCAAGCCTGGTCCCTAGTCCTGAAGCTAAATCTTCTTCTTCTTCAAAGATTATAAATCTGACACCATTCACCGTAAGCTATTATCTAAGGGGCTCATCCAGGATCTTCAGGACAAGCTAAGAACCTCAGAGCTCTAGCCTCTCTGCTTTCACAGTAAACACATTTTCTGCCTTACTTTACTAACTCTACAGTGTGCCTGTGTGTGAGTGATTAAAAACCTATGGGCAAACTGTGTGGACAGAACTTTCCTTTCTTGGTCAAATTTTTCTGGTCTCTGTGAACATTTCGTAATTGTGTGGGGAATTAGAACTACTAGCCTAATCTGTCGGATCACAGACTTTCAAGGGACTTGTGATCCATGCCATTACTGTGTACTTTTACTTGGAGCCCAAATTTGGTAGGCACGGGGAACCCAGACTTGCTAGGAGCACATTCAGGAACAAGTTGGAACTCAAGCTCCAGCAGCGTCTTTCTCAGCTGTTTCCATAGGGACCAGAGTCCTAAAAGCAAGTCCTTGTCATAGCTGTGCTTCCAAACTCTATGGATGGAAGCACTGCTGGTGACCATGAGTTTCTGAGGACACAGATTGGGAATTGCAGAATCTGGTCAGACTGGAAATATAACGGGCTTCTTCCTTTGGTAGCGCTAGCTCTTAGCAGACCAAATAAAGCTCTCCAGTGCCTTTGGTCTCAACTGCTTAGATATTCCTTTGTGGAATCTGTGGAAATGAACTGGAAGGATTGATGTTACTAGCTTGAGGACAAAAGTCACAGTTTCCTCACTGGCCAACCCTCTGAAACCTCCTTTGCTATTATATAACTGGTAAAGAATCCACCTGCAATGCAGGAGACCTGGGTTCGATCCTTGAATTGGGAAGATCCTCTGGAGAAGGGAAATTATACCTCCTCCTGTATTCTGGCCTGGAGAATTCCATGGACTGTGTAGTCCTTGGGGTGGAAAAGTCAGACACGACTGAGCAACTTTCACTTTCACTTTCAAACAACAAAGTGATTAGGGGCGCCAGCTCTTTGCATGTAACTCTGTATCTGTGGTTCTGCCATCTATGGATTCAAGCTTTTGCAGATTGTGTAGTACTGTAGTATATAATTATAAAAAAAAATCATGCTTATGTGCCCCTACACACTTCAAACTCCTATTGCTCAAGGATCAACTGTATGTGTATCTTTGATAAAAGGTATGGCATTAGAATGATAGACTTTTTCTAAGGAATGGATTGCTTTGCATAAAGTACAGGTAATACATGACCACAGGAAATTCATTGGCCTCAATAGGAGAACATTAAATGGCTGAAAGATAAAAGGAAATGTATATACACACATTCACACAAATACATTTTTATTGTTTTCTTAATTAACATTTTATTGAATTTTCTAATGGTCCTGTCTGGTTTTAATTTTTAGTCATTATCTGGAACATATAGAAGGAAAGAATATTGGTATTAATCCAGTTTTAACTGCCCATTTCAATTAAGCTCCTAATTTTAGCTTATGGTAACTGTTTTTCAATCCTCTCTACCCATATTCTCTTTCCTCTTTTTGTATTACTATTTCACAGCTACCTTTTAAAATAAGTGTATTGACACTATGTGACACTTCAACGTCTCAATTTTTCATACATCATATCCCAAGTTCAGTGGAAGAATTACTGTGAAACTAATGAGTTTTAACTTCTAGAGGCCCTCACTCTCACAGGTCACTTTCAAAGCCTTTGGAGGAGCCTTAGCAACAATTTTGTGACATTTGGGAAACTATTATTTCATAGCATTTTTTTCCCTTAAAAAGAATCGCTAGAATTATATTAACCTTGTGTCCTGTGTGCTTAGTCGCTCAGTCATGTCTGACTCTTTTTGATCCTGTGGGTTGCCATGCCCTTCTCCAGAATATTAAGCTTCAGTTTTCTCAAACCTGGATGTGCTTTTGCCCCACATGCATGCTTGTTTAATAAATCCACAGATAAATTGAAGGAATGCAATATGAAAATTCATGTAAAGGTGGAACAAACATACTAAGAGCCCACAAAAAAAAAAAATCACTAGTGCAAACTCACATTATAGAAGTATTATATCCTGATAAAGAAGGATTAAATAGCCTCACTCTTCTCTGTGCTTGGCAAACATTAAAGGGTCAGGTTCAATTCTAGTTTCCCCAACCTGAATAGCCTGGCTACCAACTAGGGGTCCCAGGAGAATGGACTGGACACATGCGTTGCATTTAACTTATTGAATCAAAGTTATGTGGAACAGGGAGTAGGTGCTTTCTTCATTGCCACAGACATGAGTCAGATCAATGCATGAAAATTAGATGAGTAGACACATTCAACAGTTGAAATGGGCTGCCTCAAGAAATAGTCTCTCTGGTTTTACATGGTAGCTTTAAGAACTGTAGACTGTCTTATTTGTTCAAGATTTTGCTTCCTGAAAGTTTCCTTATCCCTGCCCACTGCCATGTGATCTTCACTGTCTCCCTGTGGGTGTATACTTCCCTGATCCATGTTGAGTTTGGTCAGTGATTGGAAGGGGTGTGATGTACCTCAGTATTTCTGAAACTTTAATGTGTCTACAGGTAGATTGAAAATCCTATTAAAAAGAAGGTTCATATTCATAGGTCTAGAGGGGGCCTGTATTCCTAACAAACTCAAGTGATGTTGCAACTGCTGGTCTTCAGACCAAACTTTGAGTAGTAAGGTTTTATGCAGCATCTAAGCTTGAAGAGGCATTATGAGTCTCTTGCCGTCTTTCTTGTTTTCCCTCTTAGCCACAAAACTAGCATGTCCTAAATTTGGGTACTTCCTCAGCCTCAACCCTGCAATGAGAAGACATAAGAACCAGAGTAACAGTCACCTATCTTTGAGGATTTTTTGGTCACTACAGAAACATTGACTAATGCAAGATTCATCCATGAGGGATCTCATAGAGGGCATTGTGAGAAGAGAGTGACTTTGGACTTAATTCCAAGTGTCTTTACAAATCTGTATTCTAATCATCCACAGACTACGGTTTGAACATGTTCAAATCAGTAAAATTTAGTAAAATGCTGGAGTTGATTGATATTTCTATGTCTCTCCTTGCTCCTATATGCAGGTGATGAATCTGATATTTGAAGGCCTCTAAGCCCTCAGGTGAAAAATAAGAATTTCCCCACCTACACTGTTGGTGGAAATGTAAATTCATACAGCTACTGTAGAGAACAATATGGAGATTCCTTAAAAAACCAAAAATAGGACTGCCATATGACCCAGCAATTCCACTCTTGGGCATATATCCAGAAAATATGAAAACTCTAATTCAGAAAGATATATGTGCTCCAATGTTCATAGCAACACTGTTTACAGTATCCAGGACATGAAAGAAACCTAGGCGTCTATCAACAAGTGGATGGACAAAGAAGATACATATACACTAAAAGAAGATACACAGAAATAATGGAATAATACTCAGCCATAAAAAATGATGAAATAACACCTCTTGCAGCAATGTGGATGGACTTAGAGATTATCATACTAAGTGAAGTAAGTCAGAGAAAGACAGATACCATTGATATCACTTATATGAGGACTCTAAAAAATGATACAAATTAACTTATGTACAAAAAAGAAACAGACTCACAGACATATAAAACAAACTTATGGCTATCAAGGGAGAAAGGCAAGATAGGAAATAAGTTAGAAGATTGATATACATTACTACATATAAAATAGATAAGTAACAAAGACTTACTGTATAGCACAGAGAACTATGTTCATTATTTTATAATAAGCTATAATGAAAAAGCACTCAAAAATTATATATATTTATTATATAATATGCATAACTAAATTACAATTCTGTACACCTAAAACTAATACAATATTGTAAAACAACTACTGTTGTTGTGCAGTTGCTAAGTCATGTCTGACTCTGCATCCCCATGGACTGCAGCATACCAGGCTTCCTTGTCCTTCACTATCTCTTGGAGTTTGCTCAAACTCATGTCTATGGAGTCAGTGATGCCATCCAACCATCTTATCCTCTGTCACCCTCTTCTCTTCCAGCCCTCAGTCTTTCCCAGAAAGAGAAGTTCCTCACCCTGTGGCAAATCATGAAATGTTCATTGTCACGTGAGTCTAGATTATAGATAAGTATCATAGTTATGAGGTTGACATAGTGACTATGGGACTTTACTTGTCCCAAGAGGCTCAGAAACAATTACATTGAGTAAGCATGAAAATAGCCTGAACAGAGGAAAGCACATGATACTCAAGGAAGCCTGAAAGGATACTGCCCACATTCAGCTGTTGTATACAAGCTGAGAGACACAGTCATGAGATTACAACTTTGGCAACATGGAGGAAGAGGTGCTGCCAAACTCACAGTAAACCATTGGATTAATGTTGCTTTATCTTAATTAAATGTTGTTTTAACTTAATTTAACTAATTATTATAACCCTGCACTAAGTGTTGCTGCCCTGTTTGTCCAGTATTTCCAATAGTAGTAGCAAAGGAAACACACCATCCCAACAGTATTCCATATTAATTACAAGGGGAAATTTGCTCAACTGTGCTCTAATGTGAACGATTTCCTATACTTGCTGGTTGGATTTTATGGTTAGTTTTTAAGTTGGTTGGAGCAATTTTAATACCTTTTTAAGAAAACGAATTCCTGAATGAAGCCTCTAAACAGAATCTACTGATTTAATATAAATATATTAATGAACAATTGATTTTGTTCATGATCACTAACAAGTGATCGCTTTGTCAGTCTTGACAATAGGATGTCCCATTTACAACCCAAAATGTATGGTTAATATTTCCTTTGTTACATATGACTAATTCTGGAATTTTGCAATGTATCAATTACATATCTGGCTAATAATCTTGCTGAGGGATTATTGCCCATATAGCATAGAACCTGAAAACAATTAACCCTTCATCCTGAAATATAATGACACGAATTCTTAAATGCTCTAGAAGACCTTATCTTTCAAGTGTTTGCGTAAATAGTTAAACTTCCTCATGCACAATGATTTTCACTTTCTGTGAACATAACCATACATGTACACTTAATGAGCAATTCATTTACATCGGTAGATGTAATTACCTGTTTCATTACCTAAAACAAATTTCAAATTTCTGGAGCAGGTTTCTCCCCCAAGGCTAAAGATATTTCTCATATATTATGTAATAAACTGAGAATGCCTGTGAGTAATTCAGTTCAGTTCAGTGGCTCAGTCCTGTCCGACTCTTTGCGATCCCATGAATCGTAGCACACCTGGCCTCCCTATCCATCACCAACTCCCGGAGTTCAATCAGACTCTCGTCCATCGAATCAGTGATGCCATTCAGCCATCTCATCCTCTGTTGTCCCTTCCCCTCCTGCCCCCAATCCCTCCCAGGATCAGAGTCTTTTCCGATGAGTCAACTCTTCACATGAAGTGGCTAAAGTACTGGAGTTTCAGCTTTGGCTTCAGAATGGATTGGTTGGATCTCCTTGCAGTCCAAGGGACTCTCAAGTGTCTTCTCGAGCCCCGCCCCCCCCAAAAGTCTGACACTGTTCCCACTGTTTCCCCATCTATTTCCCATAAAGTGATGGGACTGGATCCCATAATCTTCATTTTCTGAATGTTGAGCTTTAAGCCAAATTTTTCACTTTCCATTTTCACTTTAATCAAGAGACTTTTTAGTTCCTCTTCACTTTCTGCC
>SJYC01061453.1:0-18989 GCA_006408675.1 Madoqua kirkii
CATAAGAAATTAGCTTTTATTTGTGTATAAATTTAATCTTCACAACAATCTTATGAAAATTCTGTTGTTATCATTTTACAGGTAGAGAAGCCAAAGCTCAGGGAGATTAGGTTATTCACTTAAAATTAGACAGTAAGAGGCAAAACTGGACACACATGCACACATTTATGCCAGAAAATAACATGTAGTTCTAAGCAGTGGGTGTGTGCATCATTTTTGTTTCATATTTATGTTCTCCAAATATCCCAAAATGAGCAGTTATTAGTAAATCATATAAATTGTATAACTATAAAGATGAATATTAATGTTTCTTGTAAGAGTTGAAGGAAAAGAGTCTACTTAATCATTGGTATTGCAAAAGCATATCGCTCTTCACATAAATTTTTGAATCAAATTCCAGACACTTAGCACAGACTCTCTGTATTGATTTATATTTTCCTATCCAAATTGTTTCTGTGAAAACAAAAAACAAATGTTGTAAGCCATTCCAAAGCAGCAGCTTTATTTCCACTGTCAGTTACAGGTGATGTTGGGAGCAATTTTCTATCCCTTACAACCTGAAAATAACCAGTCAGGCTGCATCTCTGCCTGTGTTCACTCCTTACGCTTAGTCAGAAAGCAACAAATTCTGTAAGGAAAAATATTGCCCCATTAAACAAACTGTCATCGTTGAAAAACAATCATTCTTTTTTAATTTTTCCCATGAGGTTACCTTAATAACTCACTCATAAAAGGTATCTCCTAGGAACATCTAGTTCATAGACCAAAACTGTTAAACAATAGGAATCTGATACAAATAGCACAGGATGAATGTTTCTAATCCATAAAAGAGTCCATATTTATTAAAAATATACATGCAACAAAGATCACTGCAAGCTACTGTCTACTGTTGGTGGAAAAGTAACTTACTCCTGCCTTTTCAGGACTTACCACTACTCCATAAA
The DNA here is from genome assembly GCA_006408675.1 of Madoqua kirkii. Classification (NCBI taxonomy): domain Eukaryota; kingdom Metazoa; phylum Chordata; class Mammalia; order Artiodactyla; family Bovidae; genus Madoqua; species Madoqua kirkii. The sequence continues at coordinate 945 of SJYC01061453.1, forward strand.
CAACTTGTCATGTTACAAGTTATCTCTCATCACACCAAAGGAAGCAAAGCAAGCCTGACAAACTCAAATTGGATTTGTGAGACCAAAGTTTTGAGAGAAATAATGACTAATTGACATTTTATACAATTATCATTTTAACATCACTGGACAATTATTTCTTAGTGAAGGAAATGAATTCATTTAACTTTTCTTCCAACATGGGGTTGGCAGGAGGATTTTCAAAGACATTTGCAATGAAATTTATGCTAAATATAAATTCTTGTTGCTACGGGGACTCTACAATCCTACACATTGCATTGGTGCCCACAGGATGGCTCATTTGCTCGAGTGACCTAAACCCCAAACCACCTCTGTTCTTGTTCTTACATTTATTGCTTTCTAGTCAACCAGCATTGTTTATGATACAGACTTACTGACAGAATTATCATTGAGGTCAAATAAAATTTGTATCATTAAGGGTAGAGTGAAAAGAAAATGCTACTGAAAACATTTACCAAAACTCAGCACCTTAAGAAATTTGAAATAATTTACTCTGGCAACCAGTGCTTTTAAACTAAGCAATTTTGTTTTTTTATTCCAATACCAGTCTTTTCATTAATGAACCATTTCAAGAAAAGAATAATAGTCAGGAAAAAGAAAATAAATATATAGTTGCATATCAGTAACTTGATTTGGGGTAGTTATATTTTCCAAAAGTAAGTTGCATTTCATTTTCTTATAGAAGTTATGATTAAGATTTGCTATAGTCATCACAGTGTATTCATTAACTTTATTTAGCTATTGCTATGTAACTAAAAACGTTAGTGGCTTCAAATGACAAAATTCATTATCTCTCTGTTCCTACAGGTCAAAAAATTAGATGAAACTAAGTTACTTTCCCTACTTTAGGGTTTCTCACAGGCTCTAATCAAGGTGTTGGACAGGCTGCCCACCTAGAGAAGAATCCTCTTCCAAGCTTATTTGTGAGTTTGACAAAAGGAATTAATTCCTTCTGGGTTTTGCACTGAGAGTTTTCCTTCCTGGTTGTTGGCGGAGGCCACATTTGGCTTCTTGGCATACAGAAGTCTTTAATGCAGTAACTTGTTTCATCAAAGTGAGAAATCCAAGAATGCAAGAGAGAACTTTCTAGCAGGAGATAACATCTCACCATGATATCCAGCAGTCTTTGGTGATAAAATCATGGAAGTGACATTTCATCACTTTAATACACTCTGTTTTTCTGGGCCCAAGTCACTAGGTTCCATCCATACTCAAAAGAGGGGATTAAGCAAAGGTGTGAACACTATCTTAGAAATGTGCCCACCATGAAGTTGTGAATTAAAAAATGCTCAGATTGAGATGTATTATGAAGATTAGCGAAAAAGTGACCTTAAAATATGCTGCTCAGGAAAAGATTTCTGTTTTTCTTTAGCCTTTCTTTAACTGCCTAAAAAAGTTTACACAGGGAGCCTAGACCAGGAACAGAGATATTACCAGAGATAACTTTCTATGTAAGAAAGACATCTGTCTTGCTGATCTGCTCATGATGCCAACTGCATTGCTGTTCACACTGTTCACTGAACCCAGGGAAGGCAAGGCGTGAGCTAAGAGGCTGGAAGAAGACTGGAGGAGCCGTAGCAACTGCAGACATGTTTATTCTCTCAGGACAACAGCCATGACATAAACTAACACAGCACAACCTCTCTCCTGGCTGGCACAGTGCCGTAACAGTCTTATTTCCTGGCTGATGCAGCAGTCATAGCAGCAGACACGCTATCTTCTCTCCTCTCTTCTCTGACCAATGGACACAGTCGTTGTTCAGCAGTAACGACACCGCTTTTTTGGGTGGAGCTCCAGTACTCTTGCCTGAAAAATCCCATGGACAGAGGAGCCTGGTAGGCTGCAGTCCATGGGGTTGCTAAGTGTCGGACATGACTGAGCGACTTCACTTTGACATTTCACTTTCATGCCTTGGAGAAGGAAATGGCAACCCACTCCAGTGTTCTTGCCTAGAGAATCCCAGGGATGGGGGAGCCCAGTGGGCTCCTGTCTGTGGGGTCGCACAGAGTCGGACACGACTAAAGTGACTTAGCAGCAGCAGCAACATATAACAAAAGTAATTTTGTTATCAAAATTACTTTTGTTATAAAAATGATTTTGCCTGCGTCCACGTGAGTACCTCATGATGCACATGCGCAGTGCTATAAATGATCTCAGCTGTTACACAGTCCTTATTTACAAAACGTGAGGCGTGAAAGCCTGACCAAGCCATCTTGGCTAATTTTCTCTCTCCCCACAACACCTGATGGGAAACATCTGTTTAGTGATCGTTTCATCTTCCTCTTCCTGTGAATTGTCTTCCTCCCTTTTGAAAGCCCAGACACCTACTCCTTGCCTGTAGCTCATGATGGTATGTGTGAGTATGGTAAGTTGCTTTAGTTGTATCTGAGTTTTTGCAATCCTGTAGACTGTGCCCCTCCAAGATCCTCTGTCGGTGGATTTTCCAGGTAAGAATACTGGAGGGGGTTGCTATGCATCCTTCAGAGGATCTTCCTGATGCAGGGATTAAACCTGTGTCTCCTGTAATTCCTGCATGGCAGACGAAATTCTTTACCGCTGAGACACCAGGGAAGCCCCATGATGATATATAAATCACAATTAATTGTCTGAGAGTCTCCTATCTTTTGAGTTCCCACATTTACAAAATTAAATTTACTTCTCCCCCCACCCCGTTAATATGTCTTGTTCAGCTCAGTTGCTGAGTCGTGTCCGACTCTGCGACCTCATGAATCTCAGTGCGCCAGGCCTCCCTATTCATCACCATCTCCCGGAGTTCACTCAGACTCACGTCCATCGGGTCCGTGATGCCATCCAGTCATCTCATCCTCTGGTGTCCCCTTCTCCTCCTGCCCCCAATCCCTCCCAGCATCAGAGTCTTTTCCAATGAGTCAACTCTTTGCATGAGGTGGCCAAAGTGCTGGAGATTCAGCTTTAGCATCAATATATTTATCACAATTAAAATGTGGATATTGATACTAGATATATAAGTTAAAATAAACAGATTGTTAAAATCTAGGAATAGGCTCATGTTTATAATAACTTGTTAAATGCTGAGTTTTTACTATAAATTAACTGAGAAACTAAGTAATATATGGTGCTGGAAAAAATCACTATGTATGAAAATGATAGGACTTCATTTTCAACTTATACTCTCTTTACCTTAAAATTGCAGGTATAATAAAGATCAAATATAAAAAAAATAAATTCTAAAATTTTTGTTTGACAATTTTTGTGACAAAAATAAAGTTTCTTAAATAAAATACAATGTGCACAAACCATAAATGAAAATATTGATCAATTTCTCTATGTCGAAAGACACCACTGAATATGAAAATAAGTTACAGTTTTGGTGAAGATATTTGTAAACTATAGATCTGACAAAAGGTTAGTTTCCCAAATATGTAAAGAGCATCTACTTCCCTTAAGAAGAGGAACACATATATCTGTTATCTAGCTAGTTAGCTAGCTACATACCTAACCTATGATTCAGAGAATACTGAAAAAACACTAACTGAGGGTTGAAAGTAAGTTCAACATCAGTTATTGTATAGTCAGGAGGCATTATTCATACCAAACATTTGAATAGGAAGATTTTAAAACAAAAATTTAACTCTTAAAGTGGTTAACTGATAACAGAAGTTAGAAAGGACTCTAAGGGCATAGAAGTTACTCATAAAGAAAGCAGATACCACCTCCAGGCTGAGGGAAAATGAACAAGAAAGGAACTCAGGCTACTCTGTCTCCCTTCTCTGTAAAGTTGACGACGGAAAGAAATTTTCTGGAAAATGTGGAATAGAACTGGCCTATAAGAGTGTCCAGCCAGGCAGCTGAGATGCTTGCCTAAGGGGAAGGGTAGGCTAGAGTCAGGCCACACGGGCCACTGAAGTGAGCACACACCATCAGGACTCTTGCACACCACTGTGCTGGCTGCTAGGGCAGACAAGAAAAGCAGACTGCCCTGAGGGAAGGACATCCCTTCCGCTCGCTATAGCTTTACACTCCTTCCAGGGACCTCTACAGATAGAGCCATAACGGATGAAAAGTCAGAGGGTGCTGCTCCAGTAACACTGGAGAAGGAAATGGCACCCCACTCCAGCACTCGTGCCTGGAGAATCCCATTGAGGGAGGAGCCTGGTGGGCTATGGTCCACGGGGTCGCAGAGTCGGACACGACTGAGCAACTTCACTTCATAGAGTAGGATAAAAAGGGTGCACTTGGAGCTGAGAATCAGTAAAATTGGGGCACTGGTAATCAGGAAAATGTACAAAGACAAGTGGTTACCACTAACAGAACTTCAAGTGGTTACCAAAAAGTCATGGTCATGATAGCAATCATATGTTGCGATGAGAATGTAATCAATGAAGATTTTTTAAAACTTAAAAAACTATTACTGATGTATTTCTGGCTGTGCTGGGCCTTGGTTCTTTGTGGGCTTTCTCTAGTTGTGAGTGGGTGTATTCTTTATCATGGTGGGCTTTATTGCACGGGCTTCTCACTGCAGGGGCTTCTCTTCTTGCAGAGCACAGGCTCCAGGCATATGTTCTTCAGTAGTTGCTGCACACAGACTCAGTACTTGTGGCTCGTAGGCTTAGCAGTTATGGCGCACGGACTTAGTTGCTCTGTGGCATATGGAATCTTCCCAGATCAGGGATCAAACCCATGTCCCTTGCATTGGTGGGTGAATTCTTATTTGCTGCTCCACCAGGGAAATCCAAGATTTTTTTTTAATGTATATCTTATTGAATGAAAAATTCCTTAAATTCTGTAGTGCTTTACAATTTTCAAAAGGGTCATATACATGATTTCATATACTCCCATGATAATCTTAAAAGAATCTCCTACTGTGCATTGCCCACTCCCCTTTCCTCTCCCCACTGGTAAGCACTAGTTTGTTCTCTGTATCTATGGGTCTCTTTCATTTTTGTTTGATTCACTACTTTTGTTGTACTTTCTAGATTCCACATACAATATTTGTCTTTCTCTTCATAATATCCTGAAACTTGATCCATGTGGCTGCAAACAACAAAATGTCATTCCTTTTTATGGCTAAGCAATATTCCATGATATTCCATACACACACACACACACACACACACACATACAATGAAATGAACAAAATGTAGTGTGTAAGAATATAAATATATACACATAATGGAATATTAATACACATAATGGAATATATAATAGTATATCCTATTGTGCATGCATATGTATATATATAATCACATATTTTTATCCATTCATCTGCTGATGAAGCAATCTAGGTTGCTTCTATATGTTTACAATTAAAAATACTGCTGCTGCAAACACTGGGGTACATGTATCTTTTTGGTGCTCTTGGTTTTTTCAGATAAATACCCAAGATGGGATTACTGGGTCATATGGCAGTTCTATTTTTAGTTTTTTGAGAAGCCTCCACATTGTTTTCCACAATGGCTGAACCAATTTGCATTCCGACCAACAGTATTGGAGGGTTCCTTGTTCTCCACATCCTTGTCAGTATTTGCTGTTTGTCTTCGTTTTGATGATAGTCATTCTGACAGATGTGAGGTGGTATCTCATTGTGGTTTTGATTTTCATTTCTCTGATGATTAGTGATGCTGAGCATCTTTTAATGTGCCTGTTGGCCATCTGCATATGCTTGTTGGAAAAATATCTCCTCAATTTTTCTGCCCATTTTCAAATACCCAGGTTGTTCGTTTGCTTGTTGCTGAGTTGTTTGTTTATTTATGTTTAACGTTAACCATTTATTAATCATATCATTTGCAAATATCTTCTCCCTTTCAACAGATTGTATTTTCATTTGTCAATGGTTTCTTTTGCTGTGAAAAAGCTTTTACATTTAATTAGGTGCCCATTTGCTTACTTTTGCTTTTGTTTCCTTTGTTTTGGGAGATGGATCCAAAAAAAAATATTGGTGCAGTGTCAAAGAGTGTTCTGGCAATGCTTTTCCCTAAGAATTTTATAGTATTCAGGTCTTTAAGGCATATTGAGTTTATTTTTATATATGGTGTTAGAGAATGTTCTAATTTCATTCTTAAATCTCATTACTTAATATGTATTGCCATGATTTCCCAGCACCACTTATTGGAGATACTGTCTATTCTCTCCTCCTTTGTTTTAAACTAACTAGTTGGTGTGGGTTTATTTCTGAACTTTCTATCCTGTTCAACTGATCTATATGTCTGTTTTTGTGCCAGTACCATACGTTTTGATCACTGTAGCTTTGTAGTATAGTCTGAAGTCGGACAGCATGATTCCTCCAGCTTGATTCTTCTTTCTCAAGAGTGTTTTGGTGGTTCAGGTTCTTTTGTGTTTTCATAAGCATTTAAAAATTTTGTGTTCTACTTCTGTGAAAAATGCCATTGGTGATTTGCATTGAACTTTAGATCTCTTGTACAGTATGGTCATTTTAGCAATATTGACTCTTTGAACCCCAAAACAGTGCATCTTACCATCTGTTTGTTTCTTTTTTTTTTTTTGGCCCAGCATATGGCTGGCAGGATCTTAGTTCCTCAACCAGACACTGAACTTATGCTACTGGTAGTGGAATTGTGGAGTCTTAACTGCTGGACTGTCACGAAATTCTCTTCAATTTCTTTTATCAGCATCTGGCCATGGGTCTAATACTTCTGACCATGGGTCTAATACTTCCTTAGGTAGGTTTCTTCCTAGGTATTTTATTCTTTTTGATGCAATGGGAAATGGAATTGTTCCTTTAAATGAAGTAACTTTGAATAGTAATTGTCAGTTGAGCAAAGCTGAAGATGTGCTGATCTCATCACCTTTCAGGAACACACAATGCAGAAGACCTCCCACATATATACAAGAAGATGTGTATGATGGTATACATCTCCAGATGTATCTTTGATGATGAAAAGTTGGGCAGAAAAAATGTACACAGAGGCATTATACAATAAATTGTGGCTTTTTTCAGTATTTATGCAATAACTTGAAAGTATAAAATGTCTACAGATATCCGTATTGATGATTTTCAAAAACTATATGAGTTTAAAAACCAGAAGTCACAGAAGCCATCTCTAACATGATACCATGTATATATGTATTTTAAAGATGCAAGCTAGTACTCTCTATCAGAGATCAGTAAACTTTATGTAAAGGGCCAAACAGTAAACATTTAGTGAATATATTTAGTCTTTGTTGCATGTATGCTAATTTTTCTCAACCCTTTAAAAATATAAAAACTATTCTAACTCATGGACATACATAACAGGCCATGGCTGGATTCGATACACAGAGTATATATTTTGTATATCTCTTCTCTGTTTTGTTTATGGAAGTGCATGCATGTGTGTATTACTAACCATCCTGTTTATGACACCAATTGTCCCACAGCTGTTCACACTGTTGTACTGTTCGCTGAACCCAGGATAGGCAAGACACGAGCAAGAGGCTGAGATTCGAGGAGCCATGGGAACTTCAGGCATGTTTATTCTCTTCTAGCTGGCATGGCAGCCAAAATATAGCCTCTCTCCTGGCTGACACAGCAGCCAGAGCAGTAGCCACAACATAACCATAATATAGCAATAAAACAGCCATGACATAGCCTCATATAACATAACCATGAGACCACTCTCAGTTCATCAGTTCAGTTGCTCAGCCGTGTCCGACTCTTTGTGACCCCATGAATTGCAGCACACCAGGCCTCCCTGACCATCACCAACTCCCGGAATTCACCCAAACTCTTGTCCATTGAGTCGGTGATGCCATCCAGCCATCTCATCCTCTGTCGTCCCCTTCTCCTCCTGCCCCCAATCCCTCGCAGCATCAGAGTCTTTTCCAATGAGTCAACTCTTTGCACGAGGTGGCCAAAGTGCTGGAGTTTCAGCTTCAGCATCATTCCTTCCAAAGAACACCCAGGACTGATCTTCTTCAGAATGGATTGGTTGGATCTCCTTGCAGTCCAAGGGACTCTCAAGAGGCTTCTCCAACACCACACTTCAAAAGCATCAATTCTTCAGCACTCAGCTTTCTTCACAGTCCAACTTTCACATCCATACATGACCACTGGAAAAACCATAGCCTTGACTAGACAGACCTTAGTTGGCAAAGTAATGTCTCTGCTTTTGAATATGCTATCTAGGTTGGTCATAACTTTTCTTCCAAAGAGCAAGCGTCTTTTAATTTCATGGCTGCAGTCACCATCTGCAGTGATTTTAGAGCCCCCCCAAAATAAAGTTTGACACTATTTCCACTGTTTCCCTATCTGTTCCCCATGAAGTGATGGGATCGGATGCCATGATCTTCATTATCTGAATGTTGAGCTTTAAGCCAACTTTTTCACTCTCCTCTTTCACTTTCATCAAGAGGCTTTTTAGTTTCTCTTCACTTTCTGCCATAAGTGTGGTGTCATCTGCATATCTGAGGTTATTGATATTTCTCCCTGCAATCTTGATTCCAGCTTGTGTTTCTTCCTGCTCAGTGTTTCTCATGATGGAATCTGCATAAAAGTTAAATAGCAGGGTGACAATATACAGCCTTGATGTACTCCTTTTCCTATTTGGAACCTGTCAGGCGTTCCATGTCCAGTTGTAACTGTTGCTTCCTGACCTGCATACAGGTTTCTCAAGAGGCAGGTCAGGTGGTCTGGTATTCTCATCTCTTTCACAATTTTCCACAGTTTATTTTGATCCACACAGTCTAAGGCTTTGGCAAAGTCAATAAAGCAGACATATATGTTTTTGTGGAACTCTCTTGCTTTTTCCATGATCCATGTGGTCCTAATGCCATAGCAGCCAGAGCTCTTTGATGAAGCACGAAGCAGCTTGTGACCGAGCGAGTACTTTGTGACCTAGCGAGTACCTTCTGATGTGCATGCACAGTGCTGTAAGTGATTTCACCTGTTACATAGTCATTATTTACAAAACATGGGGTTAGAGGGCCTGAACACGCCATTTTGACTAATTTGCTCTCCCACCACAATGGAAAAGCTACGTACACAGGTATGTGAGAAGGCTCCATAACAATTTTACAATTGTGGCTACTTCTCAGAAAGGAGCAATAATATCGGATTAGTAGGTTATGGTAAAATGTGAATATTTTCTAGTCTGGGGAAATGAGTGCATGATATTTCTCCCTTATTTTGTACCTGTATTTTCTACATATTTAGTATGTATTTCATAATTAAACATAGCTATAACATAACTGAATAAACTATAAAGAAAATCATTCACGTACTTAACTAACAGAGTGGGACTAGTATATTGCAGGTATAATCTAGTTGAAATAGGCAATGGAGAATTATTTTTCTATTAATTTGTTAATTATTTACATGACTATTAGAATTAAAAGTGAAAGTATGTCTCATTTTTAATATGTTTGTAGTTGTTTCCCATAATATTTAAGAAGTGATAAGGGAAAAACTACTTAAGAAAACAAAATGTGAAGAAGATAAATGAGAGTTCCAGAGATAAAAGAGAAAATTATTTGAGACAGATATGGCCCATGTGATGAAAAAGATAGAGAAGTCATAATAACAGAGAAAGCAACCAGGGGTTGTGTTTAAAAAGGATGGGTTTAAATGGAGACGTTATCTTCATAAACAATGTCCATATCATGCATTGGGGGATAAAACAAAAAAAATTATTTCTGTTCTTAAATCCTTATAGAGAAGCACTAATACTTGAATTATGGAGTAAAACTCATGAGAGATTTTATTTAACAGTGGTAGCTATTTGCATTTAAAAATATTTTGAAATCCAGTTGTTTGTTATTGGTTTGGAAATGATAAAATTCAGGTCACAGAGAGCCATGCTTTGCAGAAATGCCAAGGAGATAGTCATAGTTCCTTGTCAAATGGTTGGCATTCTTAGGTTTCTATTTTATTTTTGCTGAAGGTCACAGTGCATCCTTAACTTATGTGCAGCATAATGTAGTTTAATATTAAAAGTGAATGTCTTCTTTTAATTGTAACTTACCTAATATCATTGTATTATCTGCCAGGAAAGCAATTTTAAAAGCAATTTAAAAAATATGACCAAGCCAAAAATAGAGATCATTATACAGAAGATAGCACATGTTCAAGGAGGTCAAATGTTCTTTAGAAGCATTAATTAAAAGTTGTAGCCCTCTAGAGAAGTAAATAAAAATAATTTTTCCTATAGAGCAGTAATCTTGACAGAGTAGAAGATTCTATTAGTGTGAACGTTAGTTCAAAGTCAAATGATAAGTCATTACCAGGGATGCATAGAAAACTCAAGGTTCTCCTTTCTCTTCCTTTGAGAAACTCCTGTACAACTAAATTTCTGGGTGCTAATAATCAAGGAACAGACAAACAAATAAAAAGACAATGAATTCTAGATCTAACTATATCACTTACATAATGATACAGGTCCCACTCTGATTTAATCAACGCTGTCCTACCCTTCCAGGTTTGATTTCCTTGTGTATAGTTACTGCTACTAGATCTGATAGATAGAGTGCTCGATGAACTATGGAATGAGGTTCATGACATTGTACAGGAAACAAGGATCAAGACCATCCCCATGGAAAAGAAATGCAAAATAGCAAAATGTCTGTCTGGGGAAGCCTTACAAATAGCTCTGAAAAGAAAAGAGATGAAAAACAAAGGAGAAAAGGAAGGATATAAGCATCTGAATGCAGAGTTCTAAGAATAGGAACAAAAGATAAGAAAGCCTTCTTCAGGACGGAAAAAGATGGCGGAGGAATAGGACGGGAGACCACTTTCTCCCTCACTACTTCATCAAAAGAACATTTCAATGCTGAGTATATTCCACAAAACAACTTCTGAATGCTGGCAGAGGACATCAGGCATCCAGCAAAGCAGATCATTGGCTTCAAAAACAGGTAGGAATAAACATAAAAGACAAAAAAAGAGACAAAGGAGGTAGGGAGGGAGCCCCGGCCCAGGAAGGGAATCTCGTCCCGGGAAGAGACTCTTAAAAAGAGAGGTTTCCAAACACCAGGAAACATTCTCGCAGCCAAGTCTGTGGTGAGCCTTCGAAGCACAGAGAGCAACATAACAGGAAGGAAAAATAAATAATTAAAACCGACAGATTACAAGTCCAACAGTAAATCCCCCAGCGGATAAGCAGCACAAAGGCCTACATCCGACACTAGCAAGTGGGGGTTGGGCAGGGAGGAGCGGGACACGCCACCGGCAGTGCCTTCTAAGAATCAGGCCACAGGAGACGCAGGCTGCAGGGCTTTTCTCAAGAATCAGGTAGTAACGTGGCCAGAATCAGGTCCATGCGTGGTCAGAACGAACTAACTTGGACTAGCAAACCAGACTGTGGGATAGCTACCATGCGAAACATTCGAACATAAGACACTGACAAGCCCGCGCATAGAACAAAGGATGGATCAGAAATAGCCGGCTGCAGACCATCCCCCTCCGGTGACAGGCAGCCAGAGCCTTAAGTGCTGGAAGGGGGCAATCGCAGCTGAAGAGAGACATTACCTACCAAACCTCAAGCAGGTTTCTTTACTAACTAAGACTTCTGGAGGGCTCTGGACAGTCATCATCTGCCTGAGAAGGAGCCTCAGTGGTACTCCCAGAAAATTGAGCAGCCCAGAAAGGCCAGAAATTGAAGCAATTGAGCTTGCCAAACTCCCTAGCTACTCGGACCTGGGAAGGGCAAAAAGCACAGGCCCAACCAAATCTGCACCTCAGAGGGCTTCCTAAGCACCGAACATGAGTGGCTTAGACCGGGGAGGTACATGAAGCCTAGGGCAGGCCCCAGACGGTTATCCGGCAGAGCAGTGTGTGCCAATAGCAGGGACAAGCCCAGCGTAGAGTCCATCACCGCCCTCCCTGTGTCAAGACGGAAATCAGACACGGAAGAGACCAGCAAACAGAGGAAGTCAAACAGAGGGAACTGTATTGGTAGTGACCCAACACAGCCCACAACGCCAGAGAAAGGATCAGATATACCTTTACTACTTTTATGAACAATTTTTTTTGGGGGGGGGGAGTGATGTGGAAGCATGATTGTTTTCTTTCTTTCTCTCTTTTTTAAAGAATATTTTTTTGAAAAAATTTTTTTTGTTCTTTTTCGTCTTTTTTTTAAAACTTTTAAAAATCTTTAAGTCCTCTATATCTCTGTTTATTATTTTTATAACCTATTATTACTTTTCAAAAAAGTAATATAGTCTTTTTGTAATGGAGGTTGTTGTCTTTTAATAATTCTGGTGGCTTTTTTTCCCTTTTTTAAAATTTTTTTCTCTCTTTCTTTCCATTAATATTTTATTTTAGAAAATTGAATCTCTACTTCAGATTTTTAATCTTTGCATTTTTGTATTTGCTGCCAATTTTGTATGTTTAAAAACCTAATCTAACTTTCATCAAGAGGCTTTTTAGCTCCTCTTCACTTTCTGCCATAAGGGTGGTGTCATCTGCATATCTGAGGTTATTGATATTTCTCCTGGCAATCTTGATTTCAGCTTGTACTTCTTCTAGCCCAGTGTTTCTCATGATGTACTGTGCATAGAAGTTAAATAAGCAGGTTGACAGTATACAGCCTTGACGTACTCCTTTTCCTATTTGGAACCAGTCTGTTGTTCCATGTCCAGTTCTAACTATTGCTTTCTGACCTGCATACAGATTTCTCAAGAGGCAGGTAAGGTGGTCTAGTATTCCCATCTCTTTCAGAATTGTCCAAAGTTAATTGTGATCCACACAGTCAAAGGCTTTGGCATAGTCAATAAAGCAGAAATAGATGTTTTTCTGGAACTCTCTTGCTTTTTCCATGATTCCCCAGATGTTGGCAATTTGACCTCTGGTTCTTCTGCCTTTTCTAAAACCAGGTTGAACATCTGGAAGTTCATGGTTCACATACTGTTGAAGCCTGGCTTGGAGAATTTTGAGCATTACTTTGCTCACATGTGAGAGGAGTGCAATTGTGTGGTAGTTTGAACATTTTTTGGCATTGCCATTATTTGGGATTGGAATGAAAACTGACTTTTTCCAGTCTTGTGGCCACTTCTGGGTTTCCCAAATTTGCTGGCATATTGAGTGCAGCACTTTCACAGCATCATCTTTTAGGATTTGAAATAGCTCAACTGGAATTCCATCACATCCACTAGATTTGTTCCTACTGATGTTTGGCAAGGTCCACTTGACTCCACATTCAAGGATGTGTGGCTCAAGGTGAGTGATTAGACCATCGTGGTTATCTGGGTCATGAAAATCTTTTTTTAATATATATATATAGTTCTTCTCTGTATTCTTGCCACCTCTTCTTAATATCTTCTGCTTCTGTTAGGCCCATACCATTTCTGTCCTTTATCAAGCCCATCTTTGCATGAAATGTTCTCTTGATATCTCTGATTTTCTTAAAGAGATCTCTATTCTTTCCCATCTAGTTGGTTTCCTGTATTTCTTTGCATTGATCACTGAGGAAGGCTTTCTTATCTCTCCTTGCTATTGTTTGGAGCTCTGTATTCAAATGAATGTATCTTTCCTTTTCTCCTTTGCTTTTCCCTTCTCTTCTTTTCTCAGCTATCTGTGAGACCTCCTCTGACAACCATTTTGCCTTTTTGTATTTCTTTTCCTTAAGGATGGCCATGATTACTGCCCCCTGTACAATGTCATGAATCTCCATCCATGGTTCTTCAGGCACTCTGTCTATCATATCTAATCCCTTGAATTTATTTGTAACTTTCACTATTTTTTCATAAAGAATTTGATTTAGGTCATTCCTGAGTGGTCTAGTGGTTTCCTCTACTTTCTTCAGTTAAGTCTGAATTTTACAATAAAGGAGTTTATGATCTGAGTTGCAGTCAGCTCCCAGTCTTTTTTTTGCTTACTGTATAGAGCTTCTCCATCTTTGGCTGCAAAAAATATAATCAATCTGCTTTCATATTGATCATCTGGTGATGTCTATGTGTAGGCTCTTGTGTTGTTAGAAGAGGATATTTGACCAGTGTGTTCTCTTTGCAAAACTCTGTGAGCCTTTGCCCTGCTTCATTTGGTATTCCAACCCCATACTTGCCTGTTACACCAGGTAACTCTTGACTTCCTACTTTTGCATTTAAGGTCCCTATGATGAAAAGGGCATCTTTTGGGTACTAGTTCTAGAAAGTCTTGTAGGTCTTCACAGAACCATTCAACTTCAGCTTCTTCAGCATTAGTGGTTGGGGTATAGACTTGGATTACTGTGATACTGTATGTTTGTTTTGGAAGTAAACAGAAGTCATTCTGTCATTTTTGAGATTGCACCCTAGTGCTACATTTTGGACTCATTTTTTGAATCAAGATAGTGGAGTAGAAGGATGTGCACTCATCTGCTCTGTGAGAACTCCAAAATTACGACTCACTGCTAAACAACCACTGACAGGAGAATGTTGGATCCCACACACAAAAAAAGATACCCCAAGTCCAACGGCAAAGGAGAAGCCCCAGCAAGATGGTAGGAGGGGCAAAATCCTGTTTATAATCAAACCCTATACCTACCAGAGATGTTTGGAGGGCTCAAACAAAACTTTGTGCTCACCAGGACCCAGAGACCCTACAGAGACAAAACCAGACCTGCCTTTGAGTGTTTGAGTGTCTCTTGCAGAGATGTGGGTCAGCAGTGGCCTGCCACAGGGACAGAGGCTCTAGGTGTAGTAGACTTGGGTCACACAGAGTGTAGTGTAAGCCCGCTTGGAGGAGGTTGCCATTAACCCCACCATAGAGTCGCTGAGCAGACGATCCACAAACTGCAGAACAATTATACCAAATAAATTATCCCACTGTTAAGAAACTTTTAGGATCCACAACAAATTTCCCAATTTGGAGATCTGGTAAAGGGACTGAGAACCCCCAGAGAATTTGACTTCGGAGGCCAGTGGGATTTGATTAAAGAACTTTCACAGGACTGGGGAAACAGGCTCTTGGAGAGCACAAACAAAATTTAGGGTGCACCAGAACAAAGGAGAAAGGAGCAGTGACCCCACAAAAGGCTAACTTAGACTTGCCAGTCAGTGTACAGGAGTCTCCAGTGGAGGCATAGATTGGCAGTGGCCTGCTACAGGGTTGGGGCACTAAGTATGGCAATGTATGCATAGGATCTTTTGAAGGAGGTCCCCATTCTCTTCACTCCCTCCACCATAGTTTGGTCACAGGTCAAACAACAGGGAGGCAAAGAGCCCCAACCATCAACAGAAAATTGGATTAAGTTTTACTGAGCATGGCCCTGCCCATTAGAACAAGACCTAGTTTTCCCCTCAACCAGTCTCTCCCATCAGGAAGCTTCCATAAGCCTCTTATCCTTCTCCATCAGAGGGCAGGCAGAATGAAAACCACAATTACAGAGAAGTAAACAAATTGATCACATGGACCACAGCCTGTCTAACTCAATGAAACTATGAGCCATGCCGTGTAGGGCTGCCCGAGATGGATGGGTCACGGTAGAGAGTTCTAACAAAATGCAGTCCACTGGTGAAAGGAATGACAAACCACTTCAGTTTTCTTGCCTTAAGAACCCCAGGAACAGTATGAAAAGGCAAAAAGATATTGATTAATGAAGTTTAAAGAAAGTGCAAGGTTAACTAGCAAGTGCTAATGTAGAGACTTTAGCAAGTCATCCAGAACATGTAGCTAAGAGAATTAACAACGGTGACTACACAGAAAGCAGATTTTCAATGTAGATGAAACGGCTTTCCACTAGAAGAAAATGTCATCCAGGACTTTTGTAGCTATGAAGGAGGAGTTGATGATTGGCTGTAAAGCTTCAAAGGACAGGCTCACTGTCCTGTTAGGTGCTAATGTAACTGGTGACTTTAACTTGGAGCCAGTGCTCATTTATCATATGAAAATTCTACAGCCCTTAAGAATTATGCTAAGTCCACTCTGCCCATGCTCTATTAATGGAGCAACAAAGCCCAGATGATGGCACATCCATCTATAATATGGTTTACTGAATATTTTAAGTCTACTACTTCTCAGAAAAGAAGATTTCTTTTAAAATATTCCTGCTCATTGATAATGCACCTGTTCACCCAAGAGCTCTGATGGAGATGGACAATGAGAATATTGTTTTTATGCCAGCTAGCACACCATCCACTTGGCAGCAGATCAAGGAGTCATTTTGAATTTCAAGTCTTATGATTTAAGAAATGCATCTCATGAAGCTATAACTGTCACATATAATGATTCCTCTGATGGATCTGGGAAAAATAAATTTAAAACCTTCTGGAAAGGATTCACCATTCTAGATGCTATTAAGAACATTATAATTCATGGTCAAACTATCAACATTAACAAAAGTTGAAAAAATTGATTCCAACCTTTGAAGGAGTTTAAGACCTCAGTGGAGGAAGTAACTGCAGATGTGGTGGAAAGAACAAGAGAACTTAGGAATGGAGTCTGAAGATGCTATTGAATTGCTGCAATCTCATTACAAAACTTTAATGGATAAATAGTTGTTTCTTATGGATGAGAAAAGAAAGTGGTTCCTTGAAAGGAAATCTACTCCTGGTAGAGATGCTGTGAAGATTATTGAAATGATGACAAAGGATTTAGATTACCATATAAACTTAGTTGATAAGACACTAGCAGGGTTTGAGAGGATTGACTCCAATTTTGAAACATGTTCTACTGTAGGTAAAATATTATCTAACAGTATTGCATACTATAGAGAAATTGCTCATGAAAGACAGAATCAACCAATGTGACTAACCTCACTGTTGTCCTATTTTAAGAAATTGCTGCAGGTACCCTAAATTTCTAAGGGATTCCTGCCCACAGTGGTAGATATAATGGTCATCTGAGTTAAATTCACTCATTCCAGTCCATTTTAGTTCATTAATTCTTAGAATGTTGACGTGCACTCTTGCCATCTTCTGTCTGACCACTTCCGACTTGCCTTGAACCTAACATTCCAGGTTCCTATGCAATATTGCTCTTTACAGCATTGGACCTTGCTTCTATCACCAGTCACATCCACAACTGGGTATTGTTTTTGCTTTGGCTCCATCCCTTCATTATTCTGGAGTTATTTCTCCACTGATTTCCAGTAGCATATTGGGCACCTACTGACCTGGGGAGTTCCTCTTTCAGTATCCTATCATTTTGCTGTTTCATACTGTTCATGGGGTTATCAAGGCAAGAATACTGAAGTGGTTTGCCATTCTTTTCTCCAGTGAACCACTTTCTGTCAGACCTCTCCACCATGACCCGCCCTTCTTGGGTGGCCCCACGTGGCATGACTTAGTTTCATTGAGTTAGACAAGGCTGTGGCCCATGTGATTAAACTGACTAGTTTTCAGTGATTATGGTTTGTGTGTCTGCCCTCTGATGCCTTTTGCAACACCTACCATCTTAATTGGGTTTCTCTTACCTTGGACGTGGGGTATCTCTTCACAGCTGCTCCAGCAAAGTGCAGCCACTACTCTTTACCTTGGATAAGGGGTATCTCCTTACAGCTGTCCCTCCTGACCTTGAACATGGAGTAGCTCCTCTCAACCCTCCTGTGCTTGGGCAGCCACTGTTCCTTGGACATAGGGTTGCTCCTCTTGGCTGCCACCCCTGACCTCAGGCATGGGGGAGCTCCTCCCAGCCTCTGCCCCTGACTTTGGGCATGAGGTAACTCCTCTTGGCTGCTCCTGCACAATCAGAGTAGCTCCTCTCAACCCTCCTGTGCTTGGGCAGCCACTGTTCCTTGGACATAGGGTTGCTCCTCTTGGCTGCCACCCCTGACCTCAGGCATGGGGGAGCTCCTCCCAGCCTCTGCCCCTGACTTTGGGCATGAGGTAACTCCTCTTGGCTGCTCCTGCACAATCGCAGCCTGGCACTCTTGACTGCCACCCCATACCTTGGACGTGGAGTAGCTCCCATCGGCCACGCTTCTGTGTGGTTATCTCAGCCAGTGTGCTTCTGCCACGCACTACTGTGGGCAGGAATCCCTTAGAAGAAATGGAGTAGCCATCATGGTCAACAAAAGAGTCTGAAATGCAGTACTTGGATGCAATCTCAAAAACAACAGAATGACCTCTGTTCATTTCCAAGGCAAGCCATTCAATATCACAGTAACCCAAATCTAT
>SJYC01061458.1:0-12066 GCA_006408675.1 Madoqua kirkii
AGTAGATGACAGAGGATAAGACGGCTGGATGGCATCACCGACTCAATGGACGTGAGTCTGAGTAAACTCTGGGAGTTGGTAATAAACAGGGAGGCCTGGCATGCTGCATCCATGGGGTTGCAAAGAGTCTGACATGACTGAGCAGCTGAACTGAACTGAACAAAATAGCAAGAAGTACATGCCTATCAATATCACTTTAAATGTCAGTTGAGTAAATAATCCAAACAAAAGACATAGGGTGGATGATTTATTTAAAAACTCTGTATGCTACTTACAAGAGACTCACTGTAAGGAAAGTTATTCCATGCAAATGGAAATATACAGTAAGACATGGATAGTTATACTCCTATCCAATGAAGTAGACTTTAAAAGAAAGCCTATAACAAAGAAGGTTATTATATATGGATAAAGACATCAAAAGGAGAAGCTATTACACTTATCAACATATATGCACCCAATACTGGAGCTCCTAAATATATAAAGCAAGCAGTAGCAGACATTAAGAGAGAAACGTACAATAAAACAATTATAGTCCGGAACTTTAATGTACCACTGACATCAATGACAGATCATCCAGAAAGAAAATCAGTAAGGAAATATTGGTCGAAAATGACACAATAGACAAGTTTCACTTAGATATATGCAGGATTCCACCTAAAAACAGCAGAATACACATTTTTTCTCAACATGTTCTCTGAGATAGATCACATGTTAAGGCTGATAACAAGTCTCAACAAATTTAAGGGGGTATAAATTATATTAGCATTTTTCCTGAACACAGAAGCACAAAATAAGAAATTATTAAAAATTATAGGGAAAGTTATATAAACACATAGAGAGTAAACAACATTCTACCAAAAAACCAAATGGTCAAAGAAGAAATCAAAGAGGAAATTAAAAAAAATACCTTGAGAAAAATGAAAATGGAAACACCACTGTCCAAAATCTATGAAGTGAAGCAAAACTTCTAAGAGAGAAGTTTACAGCAATTCATCAAGAAATAAGAAAAATATCATAAAACAACCTAACCTACTATTTAAAGGGATTAGAAAAATGAAGAATAACTGAAGCTCAAAGTAAGCAGAAGGAAGGAGTTAATAAAAATTAAAAAATAATTAAAATAGAGACAAAACCAGAAATGATCATTGAAACCAAAAAGAAAACAACAGTTTTTTGCAAAGATAAACAAAATTGATCAGCCTTTATCCAGGATCACCAAGAAGAAAACAGAGATGTCCCAAATAAACAAAATAAGAAGTGAAAGAGGTGAAATAACAACTGATACCATAGAGGTCTCAAAAACCATAAGAGAATACTATAAACAGTTATATGCCAACAAATTAAATGATACAGAGGAAATGGACACATTTCTAGAAATGTACAACCTTGCAAGATGGAATCAAGAAGGAAATAGACAGTCTGAACAGATCTGTCACTAGTGATGATATTGAAGTTGTGACCAAAAAAAATTTCAGCAAACAGAAGTCGAGTACTGGACTGCTTTACAAGGGAATGCTACCAAATATTTAAGAAGAACTAATATCTATTCCAATAAAAAAAAGAGGATAGAAGGCTCCTTAATTTGCTTAATATTAATAAACTGATTTAAAATGGGCAGAAGACCTTTAATAGATATCCCCCCTCCAAAAAAAAACTGTATAGGTGACTGACAGGCACATGAAAAAATGTTCAGCATTGCTAATCATCAGGGAAATACACAGTGAGATATGACCTCACATCTGTTAAAATGGCTATCATCAAAAAGTCTACAAATAACAAATATTGATGAGGATGTGGTACAAAGGGATCTTTAGTACGTTGACATGAATCCCAGTGTTCATAGCATCATTATCTACAATATCTGAGCTACGGAAACAACTTAAGTGTCCATCAACAGAAGAATTAATAAAATAGGTGCATTATATATTTGTATACTGTAATAATACTCAGGATAAAAAGAAATAAAATTTTTCCATTTGCAACAACATGAATGGACATAGAGGGTGTTGTGCTTAGTGAAATGTCAGATACAGAAAAAAAAAAAACCCACTATGTTTTCACTTACATGTAGAATCTAAGAAATAAAACAGATGAATGATTATAACAAAATAGATATGGACTCAGATGTAGAGAACAAATTAGTAATTACCATTTGGGAGAGGTAAGGTGGAGGGCAGGGCAAGATTGGTATAGGAAATTGAGAGATATGAACCACTATGGATAAAATAAGTAACAAAGATATATTGTACAGCACAGGGCTATATAACCATTAATTTGTAATAACTTTATATGGAATATAATCAATAAAATATTGAATCATTACATTTATACCTGAAACTAATAATATAAATCAATGATACTTCAATAAAATTTACTTATTGCTTAATCAGTTAGCAGTAGAAGAGATGAAAACCTTTTCCAAATGACATTAATATGTAGTCAGGTATAAGAAAAATTGCCTTGGGGGTATAACAACATGAGCATTTCTCTCATCTTTCCCTTGAGTCTATCCTATAGAGTTTGTCCTAAGATCTTGGAGAAACAGAGATATAAATAAATCAAATATGTAATACTAGTAGCATATTAAAAAGTTAAATAAGCAAAGGCCATTCAATTTGCACATTTTAAAAACAGATTTAAAAAATATTTTTTCCTGCCATAGAATATAGAGCTTTTTAGATTCCACATACAAGTGATACCATACTGTATTTGCAGAGACACAATAGAATGGTGATTAGCAGGGACTGGGAGTGGAGGAACTGGGCAAATAAAGGTCAAAGGGTATACACTTGCAGTTAGAAGATAAATATGTTCTGAAGATCTAGCTCACAGCACTGTGATCATATCTAACAACTTCAAAGTTTCTAAGAAGCTAGACCTAAATGTTTTCATCACACACAAAAGAGACAGGACAATGATGGGACGTAAGGCGGTGTTAGCTGGTGCTACAGTGGCTGCTACATCCTGATATGTAAATGTCTTGGTTCCAGACATCATGTACTATAAACTTACATGATATTCTATGTCAATTATATTTCAATAAAAAAACAGTAGAGAGCTCTTCACACAGGTGATTTCTGCTCCCCTTCTGTATGTCATGGGGTCTGAGGTGTGCATGTCAGCCAAGGCCCTGGGGCTTTAGAGGAAGCAGAGATACCAACCACAGAGGTCTCTAAGGGTCACAAGGAAAGGATGCTTCCAGGAGGTGGGAAAGACTTGAGGGAAGAAAACATGGGTGGAAACTCAGATCAGCTGCCATTACCCTCAACCTCATTCTCTTGATTGCCTTCATCCAGACTTTTATTTGTTCAAGTGCAGATTTTTTGAATTTTATTTTTTATGTTTTTATTATTTCTTGGTCTCACTGTACAGCTGTGGGATCTTAGTTCCCCAACCAGGGATTGAACCCACATCCCCTGTAGTGGAAGCACGGGCCACTAGGGAACCACTGATCCTCCAGGGAAATGCCCAGACCTTTAGATGTATGATGAAAAGCCAAAGGTGAAGGCATCGTTTCTTCTGATAGTTAACTGACAGCAATAATTAAGGACAAAGATTGTTTGAAGGCTGCATTTTCTGAGTACCATTTGGACCTTTGGAGGTTGATAAAATATGAATTTCTCAGCCCCTGTATTTAGACTAGAAAGCCTACAAAAGATGTTTTCGAGAGTTCCTGGTAGGGAAGCAGCACTGTTCAGTAACAGTGTTCTGTCTCAGAAAAAGATGGTCTAGAAGTAGAATCTTGAGCACAGTGAGATGAGTGGAGAGACACAGCAGTGAGATGAGAGTACACAGGATGCTTTTATAAAGCAATATAATTTAATAAACATCACAGGGGAAAAGCAAAAGGATGTGATATCTAATAAAAGGATTTAAATTCAAGACAGACTGGGATCAGAGATGATATTAAACATGAATGCTTTTTGAAGCCCACTATAGGTAAGGCCCACTATGAGCCTTTTATAATCTTATCCACCAGCCAGAACCACATCCATCCAAAAACCTCAAAACCGGAGTAAATATCAATTCACATTGCTGGAGTTATGAAAACAAAAGAAATGGGAGTGACTCCTGTTCTCAAATGAAATTCAGCCTTTGATAACTAGTAGGGTATCCAGTTTCTCCAACAACATCACACAGGCTACTGAAAATGTAACGATGCCACGAGAAATACTGCCGTGGTTGAGAACCTCCAGTGTGCCAGGTGAGAGGCAAAGTATCCTGCACAGGTTGTCTCGAAAATGCTGAGTAATTCTAAGAATTAGGTACCATTTACATTTTACAAATACGGAGTCGAAATTTCTGAAGAATTCATTGCTCAGACTTATACAGTGAGAGATGGTGGGGGCAAAACTGAATGTGGGAGATCTTTTCACCTTGGTTCCTGGTAACAATTCTGTGGACTGTGTGTCCTCTGGACTTCTACTCTGGAATCTGGTTCTAAATGGTCATGAGACAGAAAAGCTCTCTGATAATCCTTTTCTTGTCTGGCATGCTGGCCCTGATGACTTTAACCACCCTATTATCTTCGAAAGGTCAGTCTCACATTCTTTATTGCTAGTGGTCTCCTGAAACAGTGATTAATGTTCCCATATGTCCCTAAGTTTTTGACAATGCAATACCAATACATGTATATTAATTGATCATTTTATACTAATATATTAACTGTTACATACCTTGTGACACTTGTCCTAAAATAGGATAATTTTACCATGAGATTAAATAAAAATTTCAAGGTAATAATTTGCAGTACTTTTAAGTTTTATTTATCAAAACTGCCCAAATATATTGAGTAAAATATGATTAAATATGCTCCCTTATTTTTTTAAAGTCTTGGCTTAGTATTTTGTTATGCTTAATTAGATTCCAGATCAGTTTCCAAGTTCAGTTTATTTTTATATCCACACGAGGCAGTTTCCATTTGGCCATGGCCATCATTAAAAGCAAATACTCAACTGTTAAATATGCTTTTCCTTGATCTCATGTGACTGTGCTCGAAACTCATTAGACAATGTAGCTTGTTTATATTTTTAACAAGGGGTTTCAAATACCAAATAAAATGAAATATTTTTTGAACTACAGCACGCCAGGCCTCCCTGTTCATCACCAACTCCCAGAGTTTACTCAAACTCATGTCCATAGAGTAGGTGATGCCACCCAACCATCTGATCCTCTGTCGTCCCCTTCTCTGCCTGCCCTCAATCTTTCCCAACATCAGGATCTTTTCCATGAGTCAGCTCTTCGCATCAGGTGGCCAAAGCTTTGACATCAGTCCTTCCAATGAACATCCAGGACTGATCTCCTTTACAATGGACTGGTTGGATCTCCTTGCAGTGCAAGGGATTCTCAAGAATCTTCGCCAACAGCACAGTTCAAAAGCATCAGTTCTTCAGCAATCAGCTTTCTTTATAGTCCAACTCTCACATCCATACATGACCACTGGAAAAACCATAGCTTTGACTAGACAGACATTTGTCAACAAAGTAATGTCTCTGTTTTTTAATATGCTGTCTAGGTTGGTCATAACTTTCCTTCCAAGGAGTAAATATCTTTTAATTTCATAGCTGCAATCACCATCTGCAGTGATTTTGGAGTCCAAAAAAATAGTCAGCCACTGTTTCCACTGTTTCCCCATCTATTTCTCATGAATGATGGGACCAGATGCCATAATCTTCATTTTCTGAATGTTGAAATTTAAGCCAATTTTTTCACTCTCCTCTTTCACTTTCATCAGGACACTCTTTAGTTCCTCTTCACTTTCTGCCATAAGGGTGGTGTCATCTGCATATCTGAGGTTACTGATATTTCTCCCAGCAATCTTGATTCCAACTTGTGCTTCTTCCAGCCCAGTGTTTCTCATGATGGACTCGGCATAAAAGTTAAATAATCAGGGTGACAATATACAGCCTTGACGTACTCCTTTCCCTATTTAGACTCCAGTCTGTTGTTCCATGTCCAGTTCTAACTGTTGCTTCCTGACCTGAATACAGGTTTCTCAATAGGAAGGTCAGGTGGTCTGGTATTCCCATCTCCTTCAGAATTTGCCACAGTTTATTGTATTCCACATAGTCAAACTCTATGGCATAACCAATAAAGCAGAAATAGATGTTTTTCTGGAACTCTCCTGCTTTTTTGATGATTCAGTGGATGTTGTCAATTTGATCTCTGGTTCCTCTGCCTTTTTTAAAACCAGCTGAAACATCTGGAAGTTCATGGTTCACATATTGCTGAAGCCTGGCTTGGAGAATTTTGACTATTACTTTCCTATCATGTGAGATGAGTGCAATTGTGCAGAAATTTGAGCATTTTGGGGCATTGCCTTTCTTTGGGATTGGAATGAAAACAGATTTTCCAGTCCTGTGGCTACTGCTGAGTTTTCCAAATGTGCTGACATATTGAGTACAGCACTTTCACAGCATCATCTTTCAGGATTTGAAACAGCTCAACTGTAATTCCATCACTTCCACTACCTTTGTTCATAGTGATGCTTCCTAAAGGCCCCCTTGACTTCACAATCCAGGATGTCTGGCTCTAGGTGAGTGATCACACCATTGTGATTATATGGGCCTTGAAGATCTTTTTTGTATTTAGAATATTCTATTTCCAAGTTTCTTAGATGTGTATGGGGAAAAGAAAAATGTGTGGGGGGTACATGTGAGTGTATAGGTGTATGTATGTATGTGTATGTCAATGGCACAGGTTGCTCAGTGATGGAAAGACATCCTGATGTTCACTTTCAATATACTTTCTCTATAGTTCTCAAGGCAGTTATTTTCTCACTTAATGTTATTACAAAACTTCATGTATATGCCTATATGGAATCTAGAAAGACAATACTGATAATCCTATGTGCAGCAAGGAGATACAAACATAAAGAACAGAATTTTGAACACAGTGGGAGAAGGAGAGAGTGGGATGATTTGAGAGAATAATACTGAAACACGTACATTACCATATGTAACATAGACAGCCACGGGAGTTTGATGTATGCTGCAGGGAACCCAAAGCTAGGGCTCTGTGACAACCTGGAGGGGTGGGGGGTGCTGGGGTTCAGGAGGGTGTGGACGCAGGTGTGCCTACAGCTGATTCATGTTGATGTATGGCAGACACCATCACAATGTTGTGCGGCAATTGTACTCCAATTAAAAAAACAGAAAACTTAACGTGGATAATGTGAATGCATTTAGTAGACTCTGTTAGATCTGAGCAGACTGTCACCGTTTCTAACCATGGAGTGTGGCTGACACAGAGCTCCAGCCACAAGTGTTACTCTGACAGCTTCTTGTGTGCATGGGTGCTTATGTTATAGATATCATTTTCAAACTCCATACTAATATTTTAAGCCTCTTTTCTGTTCCCTGAGGTATATTTATTAAACTCAGTAATAGGCTTGGTAAATCCATTTATCCAATAATGTTACTGTGTGGCAAAGCCCTGATTAGACTTGTGAGGGGCCACTGTCAGCCCAGTCTCAGTGCAAAATTAAACTCTACCTGCAGGGAATCTTACTTACTATGTATTATCAATCTTATTAAAAAAAAAAAAAAAAAAAGAAGGACAACCAGGAAACCCAGTGCCCATTCATGATGACATTTAGTAAATTTTAATTCTTTTCATAAAAAATAAAAATAAATTTAATCAGAGGTTCTTATATTTTCTCCATACACCATAAGTGGTGCCTAACCCCTTCTGGGAGACTGCTGAGTGGACAGCTCTAACTTGGATGCCCTATTGACACTCTAAACAGTTTACTCAAAACAGAATTTCTCTTTTTTATATTCTGCCACAAACCAAAACGTTCCCCTTTCCTGTGTTCCTATCTTTAAATATTTTTTAAAAATGCCCCAAATCACAGATGGAGAGGACAAATGTATGGATATCAAAGGGAAAAGCAGGAGTGGGATGAGTTGGGAGAGTGAAATTGACATATATACACTACCAATTCTATGTATAAAATAGATCATTAATGAGAATTTATTGTATAGAACAGGGAACTCTACTCAGTGCTCTGTGGTGACCTAAATGGGAAAGAAATCCCCCCAAAATAGAGGATATGTGTATGCATGTGTGTGTACTCAGCAGCTTCAGTTCAACTCTGTGTGACCCCATGACCTGTCCATGGGATTCTCCAGGCAAGAATGCTGGAGTGGATTGCTGTGCCCTCCTCCAGGGCGATATTTGTATATGGATAGCTCATTCATTTTGCTGAACAGTAGAAACCAACACAACGTTGGGAAGTAACTAGATGCTAAATCACTTCAGTCATGGCCTCCTCTTTGTACCCTATGGCCCACCAGGCTCCTTTGTCCAAGGGATTCTCCAGGCAGGAATACTGAAGAGGGCTGCCATGCCCTCCTCCAGAGGATCTTCCCAACCCAGAGATTGAACCTGCATCTCTTATGTCTCCTGCATTGGCAGGTGGGTTCTTTATCATCACTGCTACCTGGGAAGCCCCCAAAAGTAACTATAGTCTGAAAAAAGAAAAAGTTGTGCAGTTTCCAAAGTCTCAAATATTCATTAATAAGTAATTATGGTTATGTAAGAATAAAATTTTAAAGAACAGTTTTCTTTCCAAAGGAAAAAAAAAGGAAACATCTGTTAGTACTTACCAGGTGCCAGTATTGTGTCAGAAAATACAATGCAAATCCAACCCAAAATGTCAAAATTCTTAATCTACAATGCACTTTTATAAACTGACGATAAAAGTGATGATTTTTTAGAAATTAATGAAATGAGATTTGACTTCGTTAGTAATCACATAAGCACAACTTAAAAAAGAGAGGTCACTTTTTATCAGTCAAGTTACACAAGATATTTTAAATGGCTGTACTCTGTAGTAGTGGTGAAGAGAATGATCTTTATAGAAGACCGTTTGAGAAAATTTGTCAAGGACTTTAGAAATGCTTGTGCCACTTTAAAATATGACTAACAATGTTATTTTCATAAATTTATTCTAAAGAAATAATCACAAATGTACAGAAAGATTGATTTAAAATTAGCCTGGTAAAAAGTTGGAGACAACTACATATTCAACAGTGTGAGATTAGGTAAATGAATTGCAGTGGCTCTAAAAGATAGACAACTGTGAGATTATTAAAATTAGATTTGGAACAAAATTTAATGATATAACTGTAAGTGAAAAAAAGACAGGATATAAAAGGATATAGAGTAAATAAAGTTTTGTAAAAAATTTTTCTTAATTTTTAAAGAAAATTTCATAATTTTTATATTTTTTCATATTCTGACAAATTCCTACAATGAATATATGTATTACGCAGGTGTATGTTATGCACACACCATACACACATACATACATTCTATTCAGTATAGACATTTCTAAAACTTGAGATATATTTGCATATTCTCTTATGCAGCCAGATCAAATCCTGTATACATGTATACTTATGCATATACAGGATTTGATTTGCAGCTCACCACAGAAAATCCTAATACATTGCCTAAGCAAGACAAAGGTTTATTTCTCTCACTTGACTGAGGTCTGAAGGTAGGGAGTCTGGAGTCTGGCAGGTCCAGGTTACCGGTGGCAACGGCTCTTCATACCTCTGTTCTACAAGTAGAACATGCGCTCCTTGCTTGGGGTCACCTTGTCGTCCATTCCCTCTGCATTCCTGGCAGGAAGAGGGATGAAAGAGGGTGGGCAAAGGGCCTGCCAAATACCAAGGTAAGCCCTGTGAGGAGCCTGCTGGGAGTCCTGCCCAGTAACACTCATGGCCACCGGGTCGCAGGCTGTGACCAGGAGCCTTTACCTGATACACGTCGCAGCTTGGAGGAAATGCGGGGTTATCCCCTAAGGAAGTAGGAAAGAATGGCATTTGCATAGGCAATTAGTGGACTGTACTACACTGATTAAAAAACAACAACAACTGCCTTTTAAATTTTTCTGTAAAGTATGATGATGGCAGAACAACAAAAAGAAT
Source organism: Madoqua kirkii (assembly GCA_006408675.1). Taxonomy (NCBI): domain Eukaryota; kingdom Metazoa; phylum Chordata; class Mammalia; order Artiodactyla; family Bovidae; genus Madoqua; species Madoqua kirkii. The sequence goes on from SJYC01061458.1 coordinate 9,939, forward strand.
CTACATGAGAAAAAAATGGAGGTGAAAAGAGGAGATGCAGATAAAACTAAACGATCACCTCAATGAAAGATTATTTCGACACTCTTTAGAGGGGAAAGAGAGGAGTCAGCAACGCATTCAACTATCAGCAAAGCTAAATTACTAACATACCTGTACCACTTTCCAAAAATAAATTCAAAGGAAAACAAATGGAAAAGGAAAGAGAAATCTGAAGGTCTATGACATCCTCTCTTGCTTATCTCTTTTTGGGATTCCTAGGAATTGAAATCAATCTTGGGAAGAGAGTACATACACAAAAATTAGGATGGGGAGGGAGGTGGGAAGGGGTTCAGGATGGGGAACACGTGTACACCCATGGTGGCTTCATGTTGATGTAAGGCAAAACCAATACAATACTGTAAAGTAATTAGCCTCCAATTAAAATAAGTAAATTTATATTAAAAACAAAAATTAGAGTCTGGTTCCCCCATTTCTCCCTGTGTAAAATAGAGAAGGCCAGAATTCCTATAATGTATAATTTGTATCTTAAAAATATCAATGCAAAAAGTCTCCTACCCCATGGGGTTAACATTTCTATACAGTGCTTGCTATTAAACACATTTCTTGCTTTTCATATGAATTTGCTGATAAATATGCTGCTGCTGCTAAGTCACTTCAGTCGTGTCTGACTCTGTGCAACCCCATAGACAGCAGCCCACCACACTCCCCCGTCCCTGGGATTCTCCAGGCAAGAACATTGGAGTAGGTTGTCATTTCCTTCTCCAATGTATGAAAGTGAAAAGTGAAAGGGAAGTCACTCAGTCGTGTCCGACTCTTAGCGACTCCATGGACTGCAGCCTACCAGGCTCCTCCATCCGTGGGATTTTCCAGGTAAGAGTACTGGAGTGGGGTGCCATCTCCTTCTCCCTGATAAATATGAATAATGCATATATCTTTATATGTAATTTTCTATATTTAAATGTAAATAATAGATATGTAATCTTCTGTATTTACATATAAATATAGAAAAGTACATATAAAATATATGTATTATAGATTTATGTATATATAATTTTTCTAGCCATAATGAGCCATTTTCACAATGACATATTATGAAATTATCAAAGGAGAGGATTTCGACTTTATCTTAAAGTTAAAAGTTGAACTGTATATCAGGCACATGATGCTAGAAAAGCTGGCACACAGAGAGTAATAGAAAACCTTAAAACTAAATAAACACAAAGGATCATCCCAGTTTATCAGTTATGTAGCTAAAAAAGTCACAAGAAAAAAAAATTCCTACATAAATTGTAGATTAGCTAATAGAAAGACATTAGCATTTCTGACTTAACAGAATGTTCAAAACTCCAAAGAGAATTTGATGACTGGGTCTAAAATGGAACTACAATGCTTATTCTGGACAGAACCATTAGAAGACGCTCAGCATTGAAACACGGAGGTCTCCTCTCTCTTCCGAGATGAAATCGAGCATATGACAGTGACATTGCCTTCCATGCCACCCCAGTGGTCTGTGTTTTCACTTCCTTTTCTTTAAATTTGAGAAATATGAGATTGTGTGTCTATTTGCATAGAGCCTGTCTTGCAAAAGAAACAGTGATAAGAATATCTATAAATAACTACTGACACTTCCACAATCAATAGACATTTCCATGATGCTCCCCTGAAAGTGACGGTCCTTTCTGTTCTAAGGCCTAAGGTCTATGATAACACCCAATCTCACCAGAGAGCCACCTTTTGATGCTAAGCAATAGGATGTTGATAATCACAGGAATTTAATTTCCCCACTTAATGTCAGTAGTAAATTTGGTTAAGGCAGGAGAACAGCGTTATCAAAGAACAGCTAGCAGATCATTGAAAGGCTACTAAATTATGCTGCGAGATTTTCCAATTTATTATCACTACATTCTACTGACTCATTTATCTGTGGCACCAGAAAGCTCCTAAATTCTGAATCCTTCTTACCTGATCATTCAGAATCAAGAAGCTGAACAGCATTTATCAGAAATCTCCTGGGATGTTTTCCAGTATTGGGAATTTTACCAAGAGAATATAACCCCTGATGTCTAGAAACTTTCCTTGTGAAAACAAAGCCTTGTTAAAATCTTTAAAAAGAATTTTAACAGCTGCC
>SJYC01061459.1:0-22605 GCA_006408675.1 Madoqua kirkii
AAGGGAGAAAGTGGTCTCCCCACCCTATTCCTCTGCCATCTTTCTTAAGTTCCTAAGGTTTCTTTAAAAACTAAAAATATAGCTGTACTTTCACCCACCAATACCTCTGCTGGCTTTATAGTTAAAGGAAATGGAGTTCAGGCCTGGGAACTCATGTACACCCATAGCAGATTCATGTCAATGTATGGTAAAACCAGTACAGTATTATAAAGTAAATAAATAAATAATAAAGAGCAGACAAAAAATTTTAAAAAAAAGTATCTTGAAAAAAAAAACTGCACTCTTAGATTCTTTGTAGCAGTACTCATAATAGCCAAGACGTGGAAATAACCTACATGTTCACAATGGATGGTTGAAGAAATTGTGGTATTATATACCACAGTTCAGTGGAGAAATTTCATTCCTTCCACCCTTGGATATACTCTAAGAGAAATAAGCCAGACATAGAAAATAAAGCAAAACAAACTGCATGACCCCTCTTATATGTGGAATCTGAAAAAGTGAGGTACACAGAGACAGTAGAACAGTGATTACCAGGGGGGTGAGGAAAATGGGAGAGGTTGATCGACGGGCACAAAGTTGCGTTTATGAAGCATGAAAGAATCTAGAGATCCAGTGTACAGCAAGCTGTGGCTAGTAAGAGTGGATTTAAGGTGGAAATTTACTAAGAGGCTAGATTGCAGGTGCTCTCACTACACACACACAAATGGTATGGAGGAAGATATGCTAATTAACTTGACTGCAGTAATCATTCCACTACGTACATGTGCATCAAACTAGATTTTCTCTAGGTACAATAGCATCCTGTATCTGAGACTGTGTATTTCTACCTTCCAGTTTCCCCTCTGTCTGCTGTATTCCGGGAAGATTCAGTCACATGACAGCAAAGATGATCCCCAGCAACCCCAGGTTAGAACTAAGAAAACAAGAGGAAAAAGAAGCCCACTGCCTCCCCCAGCATCCGTATCACTCTGTGTCAGTGATATATCCATCCCTGAACCAATCACTTTGCACAGAAGCGCGAGCTACCCTTGATCAGCCTGGGTGATGTGCTCCCGTGTCAATGGAAGTGAGGCTGAGTGTTGAATTCTCACCGTAATGACGAAGAGATGGAGATTTCAGCTCCTAAGAGGAAAAGATCATCCCTTCGTCTCTACCCCAGCATCCTCATAACACACACAAGTAGTTGATGTATTCTGCTGCGGGTGAAGGTCTCAAGTGTTCCATTATATGCTGTGATTGTGCTGACTCATCTTTTTCCGTGTCTTTGTAGATCTTCATTTGTGGAGTTTTAGGTCTTTTATAAATTTCGTACTGATTTATAGGGTCTGCCCCCTTGGAACTCTGTTTTCTTTCCATTCCCTTCGTCACTCTCTCTTTTCTTCTCCCATTCTTCTCTTTCTCTCTCTCACCCACTCTTGCCCTCCCACTTCATCCCTCTCTCCCTTCTTCCTTCCTTTTTCCTTTCCCTCCATATTTGTTTGAAATAACACACCAGTGGCTCAGATAGTAAAGAATCTGCCTCTGATGTGGGAGACCCGGATTCGATCCCTGGGGTTGGAAGATTCCCTGGAGAAGGGAATGGCAACCCACTCCAGTATTTTTGCCTGCAAAACCGGAGGGACAGAGGAGTCTGGAGGGCTATAGTCCATGGGGTTGCATAGAGTAGGACAGGACTGAGCAACTAACACTTCCACTTTCATACGTTTTAGAGGACCTTCCAGGTGGCTCATGGTAAAGACTCTACCTGCCAATGTAGGAGACGTGAATTCGATCCCTGGGTCAGGAAGATCCCCTGGAGAAAGAAATGGCAACCCACTCCATATTCTTGCCTGGGAAATCCTATGGACAGAGAATCCTGGCAGGCTATAGTCCATGGGAGTCACAAACAGGTGGACACCACTTAGCGACTAAACAAAAACACACATTTTAGAAGTGAAATACAATTGCAAGGCTTACAACAAAAAACCAGTGTCCTTCCTCATGTTTCCTTACTGGTTATTTCCACTACCAACGGGTAATCATTTTAAGCTATATTATCTCTTTATTCTGGGCTTCCCTGGTGGCTTAGCTGGGAAGAATCTGCCTGCCAATGTAGCAGATACAGGAGACATGGGCTCGATCCCTGGGTCAGGAAGATCCCCTGGAGGAAGAAATGGCAACCCATTCCAGTTTTCTTGCTTGAAAAATCCGATGGACATAGGAACCTGGAGGGCTACAGTCCATGGAGTCACAAAGAGTCACATGACTGAGAGACTGAGCACCTCTCTTTATCCTAATATTTTTTCTTCCCATTTCTAAATAGAAGACTTATAAATAGTATCTCATTACTTTTTAGATACTATCAATTGGCATCCTACACAGAAGCACATTTTTTAAACTTCTTAAACCACATGTTTTAAAAATGTGTTTTAAACTCTTTAAACCACATCTCTAAAAACATATGTACATCTTACCTCATTCTCACAAAATGGTTATATCATAGTTTTTTATTAAGTCAATATTTATTTTTTAAAAAATTGTGATTATATATACATTGTTACAGTTCATTCACAGAGTACATATATAATTATATTTTCTTTCTTTGTAATATTTAATTTTCATTTACTTTTCCTAGTGTTTATATTTGATTGGGATGTTTTTGTTTATTACTATTGCTTATATGTTTACTTCATTTGGTTTGCTTGTTTACCTTCTATGCATTCATCACTAATAAATCAAATCAATATTGTAAAAGAATTATCCTTCAATGAAAAATAAACAATTTAAAAAAATCTCCTAGCTCTCAGATTCATCTCAGTACAAAGACATCAGGTATCTCACCAGTTCATTGTGCTCTTTGTGGGGAGACTTCCAAGGGGTGGCCCCCAGTTCCCCTGCTCTAACTCAGGATCACCCAGCTGAAGGCCTGGCACTTCCCTCCATCAGAAGGCCTGGTATTCCCTTCATCCATTTCCCTTGTTAAGACCCTTTGTCCACTGACCCTGAGCCTTCTCTTATTGTTTACTCTCTAGTTTTGGTGGAGCACTTTCTCAATCCATTTCTTAAGAAAGCATAAAGAAGATAAAGTTTTGAGACCCTGCATATATAAAAAGTATTTCTTCTGTCCTCACATTCAGCTGGTGATTTGAGTGTGAAATTGGGTGGATTCTTCAACAGGAAGGCTGTATGAAAGATCTGTTGGTGATATCTTCTGTCCCATTGACTTTGGTTTTGCTGCCCAGAGCCCTGATCTGTCAAATATTAGGAATCCTGGATTGAGCCTCTGCTTTTTAAACATATATTCTCCTATTTTCTGTTACTTTTGTTCCTATTTTACCCTTTGTTCCTACTTTCTGAAAAATGTCTTCAATGTTTTATGTCTGTTAGCTGTGCTCTATTTCTGCTACTGTATTTTATATTTCTGAGACTTCTTTCCATTTTACAGAATAATAGACCCTTTTTATAGCTTCTTGGGTATTGTTATTATTATCATTATTAAAAAGCAGCATCTTCTAGGCTTCTTCTATGAATAGTGTAGAATTTGTTGATATATCCCTCTGTTCCTGTATTTTCTCTGGAGTTTATTTCACAAATTCTGCTATCCTGATGTTTACCTTTGGGTCTCTGTATTCGTGTTACAGGCTTTTCTCAAATGTCTGATGTCTGTTCCATGCCTCTTTCTTAGTTTTTGGTGCTTTGATGGCCATCTTTGGGTTATTTTGACTTGTAGAGGCACCACCCAGTGTCTTCCTGCATCTATACACTGTGTTCTCTCTGTGATTCACCTCTGTGTCTAAATTTCTCCAATTTATAAGGCCACTGTCATGTTGGACTAGGGCTCACCCTAAGGATCTTATCTTAACCTGATAATCTGCACACACTTTGCAAACTTATTTCCAAACAAGGTCACATCATTAGGTACGAGGGTTAGGACTTCAACATGTGAATGGAGGGTAAGGGGGAGATATTCAGGCCATAAAATCCAGTGTGATATCATGATGACAGAGAAGAAAATCTGGGGATTTTGATAAGGAAAGAGAATAGACTGGGTCTGAAGCAGCCTGTGAAAGGCAGTTCTACAGGTAATATCTCATGAAGGCGTCCAGCTCCTCAGGCCACAGAAGGAGGGCATCTCCCCAGGAGTGAGCGAGGGGGAAAAACCAACAGGTGGAAACGGTTGATAGATGTCTATCCCTGAATACAGGAGGATTTTACATGGAAGGATCTCACTTTTATTTATAGCTGTCCCATAGTCTGTAGGGTAGCAAAGAGTTGAGCGTGTCTGAAGCTACTTAGCATGCACGCATGTCCTCTTATTTCAGGCTTGACTGTTTCATTATTTCTTTATTCCACAGTTGACTAAATCACATTGTCTTCTTCCCCAAAAGAAGGAATTGAATTCTCTGTTTCACAGAGTGAAAGATATGGAACTCAGATGTTACCTGATCGATCCTTTTGATTACTTCCTGACTCCAGGGCTATAAAGTAGTGTTCTCCAGCAAAGGAGCTGTCACACCCACTAAATTCCTAGTCCCCAATCTGCATCAGGGTAGAAGCATCAGTTTCACCTAAGAATAGTCACTCTTTTCTTCCCCAAAGCAATCATTAGATATAACAGTTACCTTCCTTGGATGGACTGGTAATAGATTATCATCATCATGATCCCAGTACAGAATCGATGCTAAGAGCAACAAACTTCTGGAACATTGCTGTTTTTGTCACATCCGACTTATTACTTTTTCCCAGTGTATTAAAGAGTCCCATCATCTTTACTCTGTATTTGAAATTTTATTTCATCAGAATACTGGCATTCATCTAGGTGGTTCAACACTAACCACTTTTGCTAATGTTGTGGCTTAGTAGTTCATATTTGCAAATAAAAAGAACACAAACAATAATAATAGCAATACTTATGACCAAAGATAAATAAGTATTTTGAGATTAAATGAGTAAATTTTCAGGAGTGTAGCAAGAGTATTACTTACTCATTACTGCTAATAAGGAAGAAAGTAAGACTTTTTTTTCTTTTTGTTAAGTAGTAAGGATTGAGACTAAGCTACATTATTAAAATCCATTTTGTTTATGTGACACCTTTCATTGTCTCTCCAGACCTCTTTTTTTTTTTCTTTTCTCAAGTCAATCTTCTACTTTTCCTGAGAAGGATGAAATGATCCAATGTGACTTCTTTCCCATTCCCTTTGACCTCTAAGCTGAAGTGCTGTAGCATGGTAATCTTCCTGGAAGAGAAGGCAGAGGACCAAAACTTCATATTGTATTTGTGAGCAAGTACACTGGTTTTAATGATATCATATTGTTTGGCACCAATGAACAAAAATTATTCCAAAGATCACTTATTTACATTTTAAATAATGTTAAGAAAAAGCCATTCCTCACTTTAAAGATGATGGTGATGATGGTGATTACATTTTAAATTTATTTTTTATTGAAGGATAATTGCTTTACAGAACTTTTCTGTTTTCTGTCAAACCTCAACATGAATCAGCCTTGTTGTAGCTTTGATGATAATTCTAGATGTAAGAGACAGGGCAAAAACTCTTCCAATCGACATGATCCTTACATTTTGACGGATTCCGCATTTTTCGTATTTATTTCTCTCTGCCAAAGAGCTATGTTCTGTTTCCTCTTTGAAGTTGTGTTCTAAACATCCTAACCTGTCTCTGTAAAAATTTGACCCATGAGGACTCACCTGGTGGTCTAGTGGTTAAGATTCCATGCTTCCACTGCAGGGGCACAGGTTCAATCCCTGGTTGGGGAACTAAGATCCTGTGTGCCACATGATTTGGCCATAAAATGAGAAATTGACCCATGAATTACCCACCTTTCATAGTTTAAATATTTACCTTTAAATATATCCTACCACCTTCACTGGCAAGTCTACAGATAATATATTTTTTATTGGGATATAATTGACATATGATATTATATTAGTTTCAGGTATGCAGCATAATGATTTGATATTTGTATATTTTGCAAAATGAATACCACAATCCATTTAGTTAACATCCATCACTATATATAGTTACAGAATTTCTTTTCCTGCAATGAGAACTTTCAAGACCTACTCTCTTAGCAACTTTCTAATATACAGTGTAATAGTATTAACTACAGTCACCATGCTGTGTATTACATCATTATTTCTTCAGGGACAAAGGCAGCCCGTGAGTTGTCAGGGGGAGACTGAGAGGCTAGTGTTCTGTGTATCTACCACCTACAGCAGCAGAAAGGCTTTTACACATCTTGGATTTGAGGTTTCAAGTACTTCTTTTTTTCTTCTGAAATGAAATTTTCACAGCTAGAAGTCTGACCCAGCGCACAGATATATCTTCTCTGCATTCTTCCCTCTTTAACAAGATTTTCCCCATTAGGAATCATTCATTAGCTTGCTTCACCTCCAAATTAGGTACAAACTTTGCTGATCTCTATCTCTATTACTATTGTTATTTTTCTTTCTTGTCCATCTTCTCTCTTCCTCCTCCTTTTTTTCCTCTTCCTTCCTCTTTTTCTTCTTTACATTTTTTGTCTGATTCATCTCATGAGAATATAAACTCCATGAGAACAGGAATTTTGTTCTGTTTTTCCCTCAATATATACCTAATGCTTAGAATGTGTATGTATGCATGCTAAGTTGCTTCAGTTGTGCCTGACTCTGTGACTCTATGGACTGTAGACCTCCAGACTCCTCTTCCGTAGATTCTAGGGGTAAAAATACTGGAGTGGGTTGCCATGCCTTCCTCCAGGAGATTTTCCCAACCAAAGGATAGAATCTGCATCTCCTGGGGCTCTTGACTTGCAGACAGATTCTCTACTGCTAAGCCACTGGGGAAGCCCATGCCTAGAACAATAACTGACAAAAAGCCAGTACATACTTGCCAGGAAAAACAAAAGACAAAGTATTAAACAGAGTAGTTTCGTTCTGCAGTCCATGGGGTCTGCAGTGCATGGGATTGCAAAGAGTTGGACACGACTGAGTGACTGAATGATTAGAAAGAATACAAAATTTAAAGAAACAGAAACAAAACTAACTTATTTTCAAATATCATAAATAATCTATCCAAAGATAACATTTAAGTAAGGTACTTTTCTTCACAGATATATACCATATATTCTTCCAGAAGCTCATAGTACTGAGAAGACAGAAATATATATTAGGATACAATACAAAGCTAGTGGAGGTGATGGAATTCAAGTTGAGCTATTTCAAATCCTGAAAGACGATGCTGTGAAAGTGCTGCACTCAGTATGCCAGCAACTTTGAAAAACTCTGCAGTGGCCACAGGACTGGAAAGGCCAGTTTTCATTCCAATCCCAAAGAGAGACAACACCAAAGAATGTTCAAACTACCACACAACTGCACTCATCTCACACAGTAGTAAAGTAATGCTCAAAATACTGCAAGCCAGGCTTCAGCAATGTGTGAATCATGAACTTCCAGATGTTCAAGCTGGTTTTAGAAAAGGCATAGGAACCAGAGATCAAATTGCCAACACCTACTGGATTGTTGAAAAAGCAAGAGAGTTCCAGAAAAACATTGATTTCTGCTTTATTGACTATGTCAAAGCCTTTGACTATGTGGATCACAATAAACTGCAAAAATTCTGAAAGAGATGGGAATACCAGACCACTGACTTGCCTCTTGAGAAACCTATATACAGGTAAGTAAAATTACTGCAGATGGTGACTGCAGCCATGAAATTAAATGACGCTTACTCCTTGGAAGGAACGTTATGACCAACCTAGATAGCATATTAAAAAGCAGAGATATTACATTGCCAACAAAGTCCATCTAGTCAAGGCTATGGTTTTTCCAGTGGTCATGTATGGATATTAGAGTTGGACTGTGAAGAAAGCTGAGTGCTGAAGTATTGGTGCTTTTGAAGTATGGTGTTGGAGAAGACTCTTGAGAGTCCCTTGGACTGCAAGGAGATCCAACCAGTCCCTTCTAAAGGAGATCAGTCCTGCGTGTTCTTTGGAAGGACTGATGCTAAAGGTGAAACTCCAATACTTCGTCCACCTGGTGCAAAGAATTGACTCATTGGAAAAGACCTTGATGCTGGGAGGGATTGGAGGCAGGAGGAGAAAGGGATGAGAGAGGATGAGATGGCTGGGTGACATCACTGACTCAATGGACATGAGTTTGGATAAACTCTTGGAGTTGGTGATGGACAGGGAGGCCTGTTGTGCCATGATTCATGGGGTCACAAAGAGTCAGACACGACTGAGTGACTGAACTGAACTCAACTGAACAATACACTATCTACTATTACTAACAAAACATTGTGAAGCAGAAAAGATAGGTAAGGAATTCTTCCTGGCAGAGTTAGAAGGTATAATAAAAACAACTTAAAAGTAGAACTTGCAGTTTTCTATGGCATATTTTAAAGAAAATCCCGAACTTACTATCACCCTGCTATATAATTATTTTCTTATTGTAATAAAAAATATTAATCAAAATATGGCCATTGTTCTGAAACAGGGTATGTCAAAGATCACTGCACTCATTTCTTTTCTGTGACAGGTTTGCATGTTTTCACTGAAAATGGAAGACTTTGGAAGGAATGATGCTAAAGCTGAAACTCCAGTACTTTGGTCACCTCATGAGAAGAGCTGACTCACTGGAAAAGACTTTGAAGCTGGGAGGGATTGGGGGCGGAAGGACAAGGGGACGACAGAGGATGAGATGGCTGGATGGCATCACTGACTCAGTGGACGCAAGTCTGAGTGAACTCCGGGAGTTGGTGATGGACAGGGAGGCCTGGCGTGCTGCAATTCATGGGGTCGCTAAGAGTCAGACATGACTGAGCAACTGAACTGAATTGAACTGAACTAGTAATAAGATACAAAAGGTTCTTTCGTAATATAAAAATACTTATGAGGTTGAGTTGGAGGTATTAACAATGCCTTAATATATGCCAATTTTTTAGGTAATTAAGTTGGTTAAAATTAAAAGACACTTACTTCTTGGAAGGAAAGTTTTGACCAACCTAGATAGCATATTCAAAAGCAGACATTAGTTTGCCAACAAAGGTCCGTCTAGTCAAGGCTATGGTTTTTCCAGTGATCATGTATGGATGTGAGAGTTGGACTGTGAAGAAAGCTGAGCACTGAAAAATTGATACTTTTGAACTGTGATGTTGGAGAAGACTCTTGAGAGTCCCTTGGACTGCAAGGAGATCCAATCAGTCCATTCTAAAGGAGATCTGTCTTGGGTTTCATTGGAAGGTATGATGCTAAAGCTGAAACTCCAGTACTTTGGCCACCTCATGAGAAGAGTTGACTCACTGGAAAAGACTGATGCTGGGAGGAATTGGTGGCAGGAGGAGAAGGGGACAACCGAGGATAAGATGGCTGGATGGCATCACCGATTCAATGGATGTGAGCTTGAGTGAACTCCGGAGTTGGTGATGATCAGGGAGGCCTGCCGTGCTGCGATTCATGAGATTGCAAAGAGTCAGACATGACTGAGCTACTGAACTGAACTGAATGAAGTTGGTTGGTTCACGAGGTAACCTGCCAAGATTATATCTTATAGGTATTACTCATACTGTGAACCACTGTGAAATCAGATAACTTTAAAATGATGTATCACAAAGTCACAGGCAAAGAGTGATTGTGAGTAGGGAAGCCCAGGTTTTATATCCTGAATCTTATAGTAAATATGGAGATGTTTCCACTCTTGTCTGTAAGATGGGGCTAACGGGGACCTCCATGGTGGTCCAGTGGTTAAGACTCTGCACTTCCAATGTAGGGCATGCAAGTCTCATCCCTGGTCATGAAACTGAGATCCCATGTGACATGTAGTGTGGCCAAAAAATGAAAAATAAATAATGTAAACAAAATGGAGGAACTACAACAGATATTGAGATAAAAGCAGAAACCAATGAATCAGGAAGCAAAAATAATTTAAAATAAAGCAAACAAAAATGCAGGATTGCTAATAAGTCCAAATTTCCCTCTTAAAGTTCCATTTTCCAGGCTAATCCCTTCTATTAGTTTAAGGATTCACTTGAAACTTTGCCTCCTGTTAAGAATTAATGGGATTAACACTCAAGGAGCATGTGAATAGTCTCATCAGAAACCACAACTTCTACCCTTTTATCACCTAAAAATAGACATCATCTCCAAAGGCTGGGTTGGGAGCCTGCGATTTTCTGTATTTTAAATATATTTTTATTCCATGAATCGAACATAAACAAAACCAGAATGGCACCCAAGATTGTTGAGTTTTCTACCCCTAAGCCTAAGACCAATAATATAAAGGTCATAGTTAAGCATGGCTTGGGCATTTATCTCATTAGGAATAAGTGGACAAGAGGTGGTAATATCAGACCACCTCACCTGCCTCCTGAGAAATCTGTATGCAGGCCAAGAAGCAACAGTTAGAACTGGACATAGAACAACAGACTCCTTTTCCAAACTGGGAAAGAAGTACATCGAGGCTGTGTATTGTCACCCTGCTTATTTAACTTATATGCAAAGTACATCATGTGAAATGCCAGGAGGGATGAAGTACAGCTGGAATCAAGATTCCTGGGAGAAATATCAATAACCTCAGATATGCAGATGACACCACCCTTATGACAGAAAGTGAAGAGGAACTGAAGAGCCTCTTGATGAAAGTGAAAGAAGAAAGTGAAAAAAAGTTGGCTTAAAGCTCAACATTCAGAAAACTAAAATCATAGCATCTGGTCTCATTACTTCATGGCAAATAGTTGGGGAAACAATGGAAACAATGACAGGATTAATTTTCTTGGGCTCCAAAATCACTGCAGATGGTGCCACATCCATGAAATTAAAAGACACTTGCTCCTTGGAAGAAAAGCTATGACCAACCTAGACAGCATATTAAAAAGCAGAGATGTTACTTTGCCAAAAACCATCCATCTTGTCAAAGCTATGTTTTTTCCTGTAGTCATGTATGGATGTGAGAGTTGGACTATAAAGAAAGCTGAGTGCTGAAAAATTGATGCTTTTGAACTGTGGTGTTGGAGAAGACTCTTGAGAGTCCCTTGGATTGCAAGGAGATCAAACCAGTCCATCCTAAAGGATATCAACTCCTGAATATTCATTGGAAGGACTGATGCTGAAGCTGAAACTCCAAAACTTTGGCCATCTGATGTGAAAAAAATGACTCATTGGAAAAGATCCTGATGCTGGGAAAGACTGAAGGCGGGAATAGAAGATACAGAGAATGAAATGGTTGGATGGCATCACTGACTCAATGGACATGAGTTTGAGTAGGCTCTGGGAGTTGGTGATGGACAAGAAAGCCTGGCGCGCTGCAGTCCATGGGGTCACAAAGAATCAGACATGACTGAGCAGCTGAACAGAACTGAACTGAACTGAACTAAGTGGACATGAAAGCCCTTCAACCAGTTTCTGATGTTGAAGACATGAAATTTTCATACCATTGAAATGAAATGAATTAAGATGATATATGATCTGAACCATAGAGTGATGGCATCTGAAATTTTGAGTAGATTAAAAAGTAGAAATAACGATGATGAGCAGGGAGGTCCAGTTGTTGTTCAGTTGTTCAGTCGTGTCCAACTCTTTGTGACCCCAATGACCAGCACAGCTGGCTTCCCTGTCCTTCACCACCTCCCAGAGCTGGCCCAAACTCAAGTCGATTGAGTCAGTGGAAAGGTGAAAGTCATATGGGGAGGAATAAGAAGCTTGTTATGACAGAAGTGAAGGATATGCAAGACAAGACAAGAATAGGTTGTAGCAGGCATTGTATGCCAGTATAATGAGTGTGGAATATGCATTACATATCACCTTATGTAATAAGGCAGTTAAGCTGGCAGCAAGCTGGCAGTTTAAATGACTTCCATCAAGGGCTGTGGAGGCTCAATTAAAGAGAGTATTGAGGCACACTGGGAGTATTTCCCCAAACCAATCTCACTTCTGTCTCTTCCTCCCCATTTTGCCAAAGTCTGGGTGCAGCCTCAAGATGTTTTCTGCACAAACAGAGACAGAAATAGGGGTAAAGAGTTTGCTTTAAGACTGAAGATAATTTTGCAGAGCACCTACATGTAAATGGATTATCTGGGGTGCAAAAACTTGGAGCTGGACTAGAAGAGGATGAGTTGGCAATCCATCGAAGACACTGATTTTTGTAAATTAAGAATAAAGTATTATAGCAAAAAAAATGTTACTGTGGGTTAGGGATCAGAAGGGTTTTTGGAAATGGTCAAATGATCAATATTTTAGTCCTTGAGAACCACATTGTGCAATTACTGAACTCAGTTGTTATAACTTGAAAGTAGCCATCGACCACACACAAATCCAGTACAACATGATAGACACTGCAACTGAAATCTTATATAATTTCTACATGTCACAGAATTTATTCTTCCTTTGATTTTGTTCAACCATCTAAAAACATAAAAATCATTCTTAGCTCCTGGGCAGTTTCTCATCGAGCTGCTTGCAAAATCCTGATGCAGGAAGAGCTTTAGGAGCTTCCTTTCTGCTTTGCCTCCAGCATTTTTCTTCGGCCTTAAAAGTCTTTTTTTCCCCCTCTAAGTATGCAACAACTATATATAGAATATTGGAAACATACAGATAAAATATAATGTATTATTCTATATATTTGGTTGGCTAACGTTATTGGATATGAATAAAAAGGGATCATTCATAAAAATTGAGGGGGAATGTTTTAACTACAAAAAAAGTCAATAATGATCTCTTTAAAAAATTATAATGTAGCATCAGTTATACCAATTCCAGAAATATATATACTTTTAAATCCTGCAATCATTTAGATTGTATTCCCTGAAATTATTTAGCCCTTATCACAAAGCCCTCAAACAGCAGACTACAAATGGGGTCACCTGGATAGATTCTATTTTAGTGCAACAGGAAGAGGCAGAGATGTCCCAGTTCAGGCAGTCCTGTGTTTGGTTTTGCAGGTCACACGCCAGCCCTTCAGTTCATGAATATGCTCTCTATTTCTGGACGAAAGGCCTACCTTGCCTATACAGCACTTCAACCATGTCAATTCGGAGAGGAAAGGATTGATGGGACTGATTTCTCTGCTGGGTGTTGTGAGCATGACAGCATAAAACTGAAAAACCTGAAGATTCAAGTGAAATATCCCAATTAAAGTGCAGATGAAATGTGAAGACTAGCACCACTAACAATATAGAGGCAAAAAAAAAAAGGAAGAAAAGAGCCTAAATGTGAGCAATGTCACACAAGAAAGAGCATGGGGAAGGACTTCAAATGAGAGGTTTTCAAATTCTAAAAGGAGGTTACAGACAACAGGATGGAGATGAGAGATAACATAAGCCTACGGTAAACAATGTACCCCACTAATGAGACAGCACTGCAGTAATTCATCCCAAGAAACCTGTTAGAGGCTAAAAGGCAAGGAGCAGCTTTTTAATAAGATTGCCCGATTCATCTCAGAATAATATTTTCATTTTCCTTAAGTCATCTTCATAAATTTATTTCAGTGTATAGTTTACCCTTGAATATGTGCATGGTCTACTTATATGTGAATTTTTTGATAAATAAATGTATTTCCATTGCCCACAGTCTCCCTCCTTCAATTGCACTTATTTGTCCTTTTAAATTGCAGAAATGTAAGAAGAAACACCTGAACAAATTCAATTTAATAATGTAGATATCAGACTATGATAAATGGCTCATAGAAAAATGAAGAGACAGCAGTGATAAGCAAAGACAGGAGTACTTGGAAGATGTAAATGAGCAAAAATCCTAAAAGTCTTAAGTCAGAAAACTGAATGCATACCACATACTGCATTCAGTGGGCAGATACATTGGCTTTTGCCAGGATTTTGTTGATCCACACAATATTTAAAATTTATGAGTTAGTTACCAGCGTTAACAAACATGAAGATTTTACATAAAATTAGAGCTTTCTGATTCACTTGAAGTTCTGTAGATCTAACCCTGACTTCTCTGAATAATTTGTGCAGTTATCCTCACTGTGCCTGAAATTCCTCATCTACTAAACTGGAACAATATACCTCATTTTATAAGACTTTTGTTAAAGATTAATTAACAATGTACTGAAAGTACTTGGAACAGTACTTAGCACGGTGTATGTAACACATATTTAGTGTTAGTAGTAACATGTTTTATTAGGGCTTCCAAATGGCTTAGCAGTAAACAATCCACCTGCCAATACAGGAGACGTGGGTTTGATCCCTGGGTCAGAAGATGCCCAGGAGAAGGAAATGGCAACCCACTCCAGTATCTTGCCTGGGAAACCCCAGGGATAGAGGAGCCTGGTGGGGTACAGTTCATGGGGTCTCATAGAGTAGGATACAACTTAGCTACTAAAACAACAACATTAGTAGTAACAGTGCTTGCTGCTGCATTTGACAAACTGAGGCTTGGAATTCTTGAGGTGAGCATTGAAAAGGACACAGGAAAATGATGTACACTGATCAGCAAGACATATATTGTGAAGTACAGAAACAATTGAGTTATGCAGACTTCCAACCTAATGATTTCCTTTAAGAAAGCATTGCACGTACTCAACAAAGTGAAAAAGCCCTTTAGAAGCATCTTCAGTTCCAAAATTCTGTGCACACTGAAGTAACTAATCACAAGGAGACATAAAATTCACTTTGAAAGTAACTAAAAAAGCATGCTTCAAAATATGTCAGTAGTATTCAAGCGAATCTTTTTTTTTTAAATTGAGGTACCGCTGGCTTTTCATACTGTTCATGGTCAAAAGTGACAGTTGGACCAAAAAGAAGGCTGAGTGCTGAAGAATTGATGCTTTTGCACTGTGGTGTTGGAGAAGACTCTTGAGAGTCCCTTGGACTGCAAGGAGATCAAACCAGTCAATCCTAAAGGAAATCAACCAACCCTGAATATTCATTGAAAAGATTGATGCTGAAGCTGAAGCTCCAATACTTTGGCCACCTGATGCGAAGAGCTAACTCATTGGAAAAGACCCTGGTGCTGGGAAAGATTGAGGGCAAGAGGAGAAAGGGATGACAGAGGATGAGATGGGTGGATGGCATCACCAACTCAGTGGACATGAGTATGAGCAAACTCCAGGAGGCAATGAAGGACAGGGAAGCCTGCTGTGCTATAGTCCACTGGTTTGCAGAGTCAGACACTACTTAGTGACCGCACAACAGCAACACTGGCTTATCACAGTCCATGATTCATGTGTAAAACACTATACTCCTTACACTGCAGGGCGCTCACCACCTGGTTTGGTGTCTATCCATTACCATAAGGTTAACCCTGTTTATCGCTACACCTCCTTCCCTCTCCCCTTTCCCTTTGGTGACCACTATTCTGAACTCTGGGAGTTGGTGATGGACAGGGAGGCCTGGCGTGCTGTGATTCATGGGGTCACAAAGAGTCGGTCACGAGTGAGCGACTGAACTGAACTGAACTGATTCTGCTCTCCAGGTTTTGTTTCTTCACTTTATTTATTTTTTAAAATTCCACATACAATTGAGGTCATACGGTATTTTTCTTTCCCCGTCTGACTTATATCATTAGTATAATACCTTCAAGGCCCATCTATGTGTCACAAATGGCATGATTTCATCCTTTTATGACTGAGTAAATCTGTTCATCCATATGGACAGTGAGGTTGTTTCCATATCTTGGCTATTGTAAACAATGTTGCAATGAACATAGAGGTACAGGCATAGTTTTGAATTAGAGTTTTCATATCCTCAGATAAATACCCAGAGGTGAAACAGCTAGATCATACGGAAGTCCTATTCTTAATATTTTGAGGACTCTCCATATTGTTATCCACATTGGCTGCACAATATACATTTCCATCAACAATTTGTGAAGGTTCCTTTTCCTCCACATACTATCCAACACTTGCTATTTTTAATCTTTTTGATAATAGCTATTCTTATGGATGTGAGGTGATATCTCATTGTGGTTTTGGCTTGCATTTCCTCAATAATTAGTGATGTTGAGCATCTTTTCAAGTGTCTTTGAGTCATTTTTCTTCTTGGAAAAATTATTAGTTAGATCCTCTGCCCATTTTTAACCAGCTTTGGTTTTTGTTATTGCTGATGTTCTTGAGTTGTGTGAGTTCTTTACGTATTTTTTATATTAATCCTTCATTGATTACATGGTTTTTTAATAACCTCCCATTTGGTAGGCTGTCTTTTCATCTTGTTGATGGTTTCTTTTTCTGTGTGGAAGATTTTTAGTCTGGTGGAATTCCGTTTGTTTATTTTTGCTTGTTTCCCTTGTCTGAAAAGACAAATCCAGAAAGATCGCTAAGATCAGTATCAGACAATGTATTGCTTATATTTTGTTCTAAGAGTTTTATGGTATCAGGTCTTATATTTAAGTCTTTATCCATTTGGAGTTAGTTTTTGTCTATGGTATAAGATACTGCTTCAGTTTCTTTTGTTTGTGGCAGTCCCATTCTCCCAATATCATTTACTCAAGAGACTATCTCCATTGTATATTCTTTGCTCCTTTGTTGTAAATTAGTCATCAGTATTTGTATGCACTTATTTCTGGGCTTTCTATTATATTTCATTGATCCATGTGTCTGTTTTCTGCCAAAACCATGCTGTTTTGGTTAAATACAGCTTTGTAGTGGGCTTCCCAGGTGGCGCTAGCAGTAAAGAACCTGTCTGGCAATGCAGGAGATGTAAGAGACACAGGTTTGATCCTTGGATTGGGAAGATCCTCTGGAGGAGGGCATGGCAACCTCCTCCAGTATTCTTGACTGGAGAAAGAAAGATTAAAAAAAAAGAGAAAGAAAGAAAGAAAGTGAAGTCGCTCAGTCATGTCCAACTCTTTGCAACCATGTGGATTAACCCACCAGGCTCCTCTGTACATGGGATTCTCCAGGCAAGAATAGTGGAGTGGGTTGCCATTTCCTTCTCCAAGGAATATTTCCAACCCAGGGATCAAACCTAGGTCTCCCACATTACAAGCAGACGCTTTAACCTCTGAGCCACAAAAAGGTAATCATAAAGAAAATGAAAAGACAATGTATGGAATGGGAGAAAATATTTGCAAATAATGCAGCCAAGTGCTTAATTTCCAAAATATACAACAGCTCGTAGAGCTCAATTTAAAAAAAAAATTTAAAAACTGGACAGAACATCAAAATAGATATTTCTCCAAAAAAGATATAGAGATTGCTTTCTTAATTTTTCATTTTGCTAATTTGTTGTTAGTGTATAGAAATCAAACATTTTATATTGATTTTCTAGCCTGCAATTTTACTGTGTTCATTTATCATTTTTTTCAGTTTGTGGTGGAGACTTTAGGGTTATATATGTGTGTGTGTGTGTGTACATGCTAAGTCACTTCAGTCATATCCAACTCTGTGTGACCCTATGGACTGTAGCCTGCCAGGCTCCTCTGCCCATGGGAGTCTCCAGGCAAGAATCTGCTTTGGGTTGCCATGTTCTCCATCAGGGGATCTTCCCAACCCAGGGATCAAACCTTCTTCTCTCATATCTCCTCCATTCCATTCCTTCTCTCATATCTTCTTCATTTCCAAATAGGTTCTTTACCATAAGTAACACCTGGGAAGACATTTTATATATATATATATATATACATATATACATATCAGTCTGCAATGATGACAGTTTTCTTCTTCATCCAAGTTTGGATGCTTTTCTTTTCCCTTGCCTAAACACTATGGTTAAATGTTGAATAAGAGTGGCAAGAGTTAGCATCTTTGTCTTGCTCTAGATCTTAGAGGGACAGCTTTCAGTTTTTCACCGTTGAGTATGAAGTTAGCTGTGGATTTCTCATTTATGAGCTTTAGTATGTGGGAAACATTTCTTATATACTGTTTGTTGAGAGTTTTAACATGATTGAGTATCAAATCTTTTTAAAAGCTTTTTCTGTACCTATTGAGATGATAAGTTTATTTTTATATTTCATGTTATCTGATTATCATGCTAGTTGCTTAGCACATTTGAACCATCCTACATCCCTGGAATAAATCCCTCTTGATCACAGTCTATGATACTATAATATATTGTCATATTTGGTTTGCTAATATTATGTTGAGGTATTCCCATCTCTGGTCACTAGAGATATTGACCTGTAATTTTGTATGTGTGTTGTACTGGTCTGGTATTGGTATCAAGATGGTGTTAGCTTTGCAAAATGACTTAAGAAACATTCCCTCCTCTTCAATTTTTTGGAAGAATTTGAGAAGGATCGGTATTAAATCTTCTTGAAATGTTTTAAATCTTCTTAAAATGTCTTAACTGTAAAGCTATTGAGTCCTGGGGTTTTGCTTTCTGAGAAAATTCTTTTAAATTACTGTCTCAATCTCCTTACTGGTGACGAGTCCAAATAGATTTTCTATTTCTTTATGATTCAGTCTTGAAAGGTTGTATGATTCTAAAAATTTATCCATTTCTTCTGTGTTGACCAATTTGTTGGTGGATAGCTGATCATGGTATTCTCTTATCATCTTTTGTATTTCTGTTTTATCTGTTGCAATTTCTTCTTCCATTTCTGATGTTATTTATCTGAGCCTTCTCTCTTTTTATTTTCTTGAGTTTAGATAAATGTTTGTCAATTTTATCTTTCCAAAGGATCAGCTCTTAGTTTCATTGAACTTTGGTGTGTTTTTTAGCCTCCACTTTTTTATTTCTATTATGATCTTTATTTCCTTCCTTATACTGACTTTGGGCTCTGTTTCCTCTTCTTTTCCTACTTACTTTAGATGTGAGTTTAGACTACTTACTTGAGTTTTGAATTGCTGAATTGCTATAAAATTCCCTCTCAACACTGCATTTGTTGCATTCTCATGCAATGCACCAGCAAAGTAATGCTAAAATTCTCCAAGTGAGGCTTCAAAAGTATGTGAACTGAGAACTTCCAGATGTTCTAGCTGTATTTAGAAAAGGCAGAGAAACCAATTACCAGCATCCTTTAGATCATAGAAAAAAGCAAAAGCGTTCCAGAAAAAAAAAATCTACTTTTGCTTTATTGACTACACCAAAGCCTTTGATCACAACAAACTGTGGAAAATTCTTCAAGAGATGGCAATACCAGACCGTCTTACCTGACTCCTAAAAAATCTGTATGCAGGTCAAAAAGCAATAGTTAGAACAGGACATGGAACAAATTGAAGTAGGAGTATATCAATACTGTTTATTGTCACCCTGCTTATTTAACTTATATGCAGAGCACATCATGTGAAATGCCAGGCTGGAGGAAGCACAAGCTGGAATCAAGATTGCCGGGAGAAATATCAATAACCTCAGATATGCAGAGGACACCACTCTTAAAGCAGAAAGTGAAGGGGAACTAAAAGCCTCTTGATGAAAGTGAAAGAGGAGAGGGAAAAAGTTGGCTTAAAGCTCAACATTCAAAAAACAAAGATCACGGCATCTGGTCCATTGAAAGTGAAAATGAAACTGAAAGTTGCTCAGTTGTGTCTGACTCTTTGCAACCACATGCCAGGCTCCTCTGTCCATGGGATTCTCCAGGCAAAAATACTGGAGAGGATTGCCATGCCCTGCTCCAGAAGATCTTCCCAACCCAAGAATCGAACCTGCATCTCTTCTCTCCTGGATTGGCAGGTGGGTTCTTAAATGGCAACTCACTCCAATGTTCTTGCCTGGAGAATCCCAGGGAGAGGGGAGTCTGGTGGGCTGTTGTCTATGGGGTTGCACAGAGTCAGACACGACTGAAGCGACTTAGCAGACTTAGCAGCAGTGCCACCTGGGAAGCCCATTACTTCATGGCAAATAGATGGGGAAACAATGGAAACAGCGACACGCTTTATTTTCTTGAACTCCAAAATCACTGCAGATGGTGACTGCAGCCATAAAATTAAAAGAGGTTTGCTCCTTCGAAGAAAGTTATGACCAACCCAGACAGCATATTAAAAAGCAGAGACATTACTTTGCCAACAAAGGTCCGTCTAGTCAAAGCTATGATTTTTCTAGTAGTCATGTATGGATGTGAGAGTTGGACTATGAAGAAAGCTGAGTGCCGAAGATGCTTTTGAACTGTGGTGTTGGAGAAAGCTCTTGAAAGTCCCTTGCACTTTAAGGAGAACCAGCCAGTCGATCCTAAAGGAAATCAACCCTGAGGCTCAAAAGAGACAGGATCTTGCTATGCTGCCCAGGCTGGAGTACAGTGGCTATGCACAGGTGCGATCCCACTACTGATCAGCACGGGAGTTTTGACCTGCTCCGTTTCCGACCTGGGCCGGTTCACTCCTCCTTAGGCAACCTGGTGGCCCCCACTCCTGGGAAATCACGGTATTGATGCCAAACTTAGTGTGGACACCCGATCAGCATAGCGCACTGCAGCCCAGAACTCCTGAGCTCAAAGAATCCTCCAGCCTCAGCCTCCTGGGAAGCTGGGATTACAGGCGTGCGCACCACCGCGCTGCGCGTGAATAGTCATAGGAAGGACTGATACTGAAGCTGAAGCTCCAATACTCTGGCCACTTGATGCGAAGAACTGACTCCTTGGAAAAGATCTGATGCTGGGAAAGACTGAAGGGGGAGGAGAAGGGGATGACAGAGGATGAGATGGCTGGATGGCATCACTGACTCAGTGGACATGAGTTTGACTCAACTCCGGGAGTTGGTGATGGACAGGGAGGTATGGCATGCTGCGGTTCATGGGGTCGCAAAAAGTCGGACACGACTGAGTGATTGAACTGAATTGATTGTGTTCTTAAAAATTACCCCCTTTATCATAAAATGTCTATCTTAGATTCTTGTTACCTCTCTCTTGGCATGAAGTCTACTTTGTTTGACGTGAATGTGGCTACACTCTCTTTGCCTGCCACCTGCTTGGAGTATCACCTTCAATCCCTTTTCTTTGAGCCTGTGCTTGTTTTTAAAGCGGAGGTGTTTCTCCTAGAGTCAGCATATAGTTGGATCTTATTGTTTAACCCATGCAGCTGCTCTGTTTTTGACTGGTGAATGAAATGCATTTACATTAGGATGATTATTGGTAGATGATGACTTAGTTGTGCCGCTTTATCTTTTGTTTTCCGATTGTCCTATGTCTCCAGTGTTTCTTTGTTCTTGTGTTTCTGTCTGCCATTTTAGTTTGGCTGTTTTCTTTTTTTTCCCCCAGATTCCCCTCTTTTTTTAATGTTTCCTGTCTCTGCTATATTTATGTTTTGTGGTTGCCACGATGTTTTCTAAAATAACACTTTTATACAAAAAAATACTCCTTCAATGCAAAAAAAAAAATCATCATAGTTAAAATAGTCCTTTCTCTGCTGATAACAATTTGTCTTTATTTGCCTATACAGATTCCATTCATTTTCTCTTCCTCTTCTATGTTTTTATGTCTCACATATCCTTTTTTATGTTGCAAGTTTGTTACAAAATTGAAATAGCTATTGTTATTTTTACTGTTTTTTCTCCTTTTAATCTTTATGCTATAATTAAGTGTTTAACCTCTTCGGATACAGAGTTGTGATTTTCTGATTCAGTCTATTTATCACCTTATTTAAGATTTTCTGCACTTTTGCCCTTTCTGTTCCTTTTTGAAGGGTGAAGAACTCCTTTCAAAATATCCTGTGAGGCAGATCTAATGGTGATGAACTCCCTCAGCTTATATTTGTCCGGGAAAGCTTTTATTTCTCCATATCTAAAGGGGTAACTTTCCTGGATAGGGTATTCTTGGTTGACAGTTTTTGTCTTCAATATTTTGAGTCTGTCATTCCACTCTCCCCTAGCCTGTAGAGTTTCTGCTGAGACAGCCATCCTTTGTTCCTTGGCTGCTTCAAAATTCTTTCTTTTTCATAGATTATTTTACATTTTAATATAATGTGTCTTAGAAACAGTCTTTGTGCATGGAGGTAACTAGGTATTCTCTTCGCTTTCTATACTTGCATACCCTGTTCCTTCCCAGATGTGAGGTGCTCTCAGCTATGATTTAACAAACTCCTGCTCCTTCTCCCTCTGGGATACCCATTATCTTCATGCTGTACTTGCTAAAGAAGTTTGATAGTTCTTGTAGAATTTTTAAGATCTTCATTCTCCCTCTTCTTCTGCTTGTATTATTTCTATCACTGAGCTCACTAATTCTCTCTTTCTTATATAATCTGCTCTGCTTCCAGTGCTTTCTAACGCATTCTTTATCTCATTTATTCAGTTCCTCAGCTCCAAAATTTTGGCTTGGCTCTTTCTATAGTTTCCATTTCTTTGGTAAGTATTCCTTCTGTTCACTAATTTTATTCCTGAGCTCCCTGAACTTTCTTTATGAATTTTCTAATACTGCATAGAGTTGTTTCCTGACAGTTATTTTGAATTCTCTATCAGATCACAATGTTCTGTGAATTTATCAATCTCTTTGTAGGATACTGTGATACTATGCTTATTCATGTGCTTAGTAAGTTTTGTTTCTCTTTTGGTACACTTGAAATACTGAACACTTTTCTTCCTTAGGCAAAGAGGACTTGTTTTTGTTTTCTGTTTCTCACCTGATTAAGATAATCGTTGCTTAGTCATTTTTGACTCCGTTGACTACATGGACTTTAGCTCACCAGGCTCATCTGTCCATGGAATTCTCCAGGCAAAAACACTGGAGTGGGTAGCCATTTCCTTCTCCAGGGAGTCTTCTCGACTCAAGTATTGAGCCCAGGTCTCCTGCATTGCAGGCAGATACTTT
>SJYC01061461.1:0-10197 GCA_006408675.1 Madoqua kirkii
TTAATAACTTTAATATATAATGAGAACTTATAAGTCAAAAATAAAAAGTCAAACGCCAAAAAATTTTGAAATTATTTAAGTACATAATCTTTTTTAAAAAGCAAAAACAGTAAGAAAAATAATTTTAGCTTTACTATCAATCAAAAAAACCCAATGTACACAATTAATGGAATTTCATATTTTGCCTACAGATTGGAAAAGACTTTAAAAAATTAACAAGGGTTCTAGGAAAGTGAACTCTCATCCACTGTTGGCAACAATTTCCACAAATTATGGAAGAGAGTATATGAATGGGTGTCAAAAACCTTAAGAATATCCCTACTTGGGGGTCTAAAATTCCACTTATAGTAACTTGCTCAAAGAAAAGGAGTTGCCAATTTGGAGAAAATGATATTCTATCTAGTGATCTGTGGGTTGGCAGTTCACCAGCAAGGAGTCCTTTTCTGGAGAGAAAGATACCAGGCTCATTCTCGTGACAGGTAAGCATGATGGTGATTGCCTTGCTCTGACTCCACGACTTTAGTCTTCTGGCGGGCACACCTTCAGACTTACTGAATTGAGCTAAGTCACCTTCAGAACATCAGCATCTCACTCCTAATCCTAATTCTCTTGAGCTCATTCCTGAATAGCACCCAGAAGACAAAGAGGATGACAGATGTTACCTATGACCAAGCCCATGATTCAGAAGAAAAGTCAGAACCCAGAATTCACAGGAAGGTATATTAACTTGACAGAGCAACTTTAGATGTCTACACCTCAAAAAATCCATAGACTATTGGAGACAAGCAAGGAGGTGGACAAAATATATTTGCCACATATATGTTAAAGACCAAATATTCTTAATTTCCCAAAGCTCTTACAGATCAATATATAAGGATGAAGCTAGAACCTATTATGCAGAGTGAAGTGAGTCAGAAAGAGAAAGATAAATACCATATTCTAATGCACATACACGGAATCTAGAAAATTGTACTGAAGAATTTATTTACAGGGCAGCAATGGAGAAATGGACATAGAGAATAGACTTATGGACATGGAGAGAGGGGGGGAGAGGGTGTGATGTATGGAAAGAGGAACATGGAAACTTATATTAGCATATGTAAAATAGAGAGCCAAGCGGAATTTGCTGTAGGGCTCAGGAAACTCAAACAGGGGCTCTGTATCCACTCAGAGGGGTGGGATGGGGTGGCAGAGGGGAAGGAGTTTCAAAAGGGAGGGGATATATGTATATCTCCCCATGGCTGATTCATATTGAGGTTTGACAGAAAACAACAAAATTCTGTAAAGCAATTGTCCTTCAATAAAAATATAAATTAAAAGACCAAACTCTAATTTTTTAAATGGACAAAAGACATTTATTTGTTGTTCAAATAAAAATAAATATAATTTTTAACCACATTAGAGGAAACCAATCTTAATCATAGTTAAACAAATGCAAATTAAAAATACTGAGGCATCACTTTTTACCTCTTTGACCAACAAAGACCAAGATTGGTAATCTTTTGTGTTAGTAATAGAGTATTGACAGAGAAACAATCATACATCACTGATGTCTGTAACAAGTCAATAAAATATATATGGAGGTCAAGTTAAAAAGATTTATTACTATTTAATATGAAAATATGCTTTGATCCACAATTATACCTATAGAAACTGATCAATACATATACTTATAAATGTGCACAAAGGTGAAGTCATCCATTGCCACACTGTTTACAATAGCAAAATGCAGGAAACAATCTAAATATTCATTAGCATACTTTTAAAATAAATATATATAATAATTTATTATGAAGCAATTAAAATACATACATATATTTATATTTATGTACCACACACACACATACTTATGGAAAATGACTTCCATGAGCTGTTTAATTTTTTAAAAAAGAACTGCAGAAGAATGTGCACATTTTGCTTCCATATTTTGGTATGAAACATTAAAGTACATGTGTTTCATCAGCGTAGCCTATCTCTAAAAGGATTTATAAGAACATTTGCTACTTGATAGCAACAGCCAAGTTTTATCGCGCACTTACAATAGCCTGGGCATTGTTCTAACTGATGTACCTATTTAATCATCTAAGAAGTTCAATGTGTTGGCTATAATTATTATCCCCATTTCCAGATGAGGAAACTGAGGCAGAGATTAAGTAACCTGCTTAAGTTCTTACACAGCAACTACACACTGTTATTTGAACGTAGTCAGTCTGTCTCCAGGACCAGTCAGTGTTGATAAACACTAAATAAGTAGCCTCAGAGAAGAAAACCTGGGAGTCAAGGTTAATAGGAATATTTCCTCTGCACTATATTGCTTGTGAAGCTACTATTTTTGAAAGCATAAAAATTAAAATTATAAACACATTATTCAAAGTCTAAAGCACATCTGAAAAAATAGGAGGAAAAAAGACTGCTATGTTCTGATGAAGTCTAATGAAGGAAGGCTGGCCCTAACATATGGCAATACCTGCTATAAACAGAGAAAGATTTAACAGTAAGGAACTGACAGAAGAGTGAGCACAGAGACCAATGTAACAGAAAAAATAGCTTCAAGTCAATCCTAGCAAAATAAGAACTTAATGTATTGCTTTTTAAAAACTTGAAAATGTGGGAAGCTTTTTGCCTTTGGGTAAATTTTCTAATTATTTGGAAGAACATTCATTTGTGTTGTCATCTGACATTATACACTAAATATATAATAAATGAATTGAATAAATAAATGCAAAATGAAGCATAAAAATCATGAAATACATATAGAGTCAGGCCTCCTTATCTGTGGATGCAGAATCAGCAGATAAGGTAACTTTGGGACTTAAACATTCATGGATTTTGGTACCCATGGGCAGGTCCTGACACCCCCTATGGATACTGAGGGACAACTGTGTGTGTGTGTGTGTGTGTGTGTGTGTGTGTGAACTCCACAGGTCCACTTACACACAGATTTCCTCAATAAATGTGTACTATAGTACTATACGATATGAAGTAGGTTGGCGCTTCTTATCCCGGCATTGTTCAAAGGTCAACTGTATATATATCTGAGAGGACCTGATCTCTAGATAAGGAAAGCCTTTCTTAAAACACAATGAAAGAAATAATCTGGAGAGGACAAAGCAATTTTGTCAATATGAAAATTCTAAAACTGTGCATTTAAAATATCATAAACAAAATGCAAGGCTATGTATGAACTGGGAAAATTTGTTCACCACAAATAAGTTATTGACATTAAATACAAACCTGATTATCAACAAGTAAAATATTAAAATGTCAGGCAAAAAAAAACAGGAAAGGAAATTAACCAACCAGAGAAGAAAAATACACATCACCCACAATGCATTTAATTCTATTGCTGATGTAGGTATAATTAGTTTCCTCATTTTACAAATGAAAACTGACATTCAGATTAAGGAGTTTTCCCAAAGTCATATAGCCAATAACTGGTGAGCTGAGATCTGACTTCAAAACTTATTGTACAGCAAAGTTTATGCTTTTAATCCTAAAGCCCTGCTCTCTAGACCTCTTTGTGTATCTCTGTGTAGATACACAAGATAGCAGTAAGAGTGTGCCACTACCAAAAGCAAAACTGGAAACACTGTTTCCTGTATATAATTGATAAATTATATATTGATAGTGTTTCTCTATGTCTAGTCTCAAAACAAGGTCAGTATTCCTAATCAGTTCAAGAATGTATACTTGTCATGTTTCCTGATGAAATACTTCAATACAATAATCCATGTGAGAGTTTATGTTTTGGAAGCAAAAATGGAAAAACAAATGCAGATACCTCTATCTAAATGGACTAAATGCATTTCTGGTTGAATATTGCTCTGTATGTAGTACAGTTTTTCCCGAAGCCAGAAGCCAAGTAGCAAAAGAACCACTCAATTCAGTTCAGTTTAGTCACTCATGGTGTCTGACTCTGTGACCCCGTGAGCTGCCAAATGTCAGGCCTCCCTGTCCATCACCGACTCTTGGAGTTTACCCAAACTCCTGTCTGTTGACTCGGTGATGCCACCCAACCATCTCATGCCCTGTCGTCCCCTTCTCCTCCTGCCCCCAATCCCTCCCAACACCAGGGTCTTTTCAAATGAGTCAGCTCTTCGCATCAGATGGTCAAAGTATTGGAGTTTCAGCTTCAGCATCAGTCCTTCCAATGAACCCAGGACTGATCTTTAGGATGGACTCGTTGAATCACCTTGCAGTCCAAGGGACTCTCGAGAATCTTTTCCAACACATCAGTTCAAAAGCATCAATTCAACAGTATGAAAAGGCAAAGCACCACTAGGCATGTGTTATTATCAAGAAAAGACTGAAATTATAATAGCATTTTCAGTGTCTAATTTGAATTTTTCATTTGTTTGCATTATTTAAAATAATTCTATAACCAGATAAAACCTAAGGGCATTTCTGTTTAAAAGTTAATATCTTTATTTCAAGTTGAAACAGTGTCCTTGCCAAGTTGTTGGCCCAAAGTGCCAGTATTGCTGAAGTTAACCAATTGCTAGATAAAGAAAGATGATGTTAACTTTGGTAGCAGAGGTTATCTGTGAAGCTTTTATGAATTCTTGCCAAACCTAAGATCTATTTTGATTTTAAGACATCTGTTACACTGTAAATGGACTCTCTTCTCCTTCCTCCTCGTCTTTTCCAGAGTCGTCAGTGTCCTTTAGCCTAGCATTGTTGTTGTTCCTGATATTGCTTCTTTATACTTTCTATCACTGTCTTCTGGAGGCTCACTCCATAGTGAGAAACGTTAATCTATGTGTACATATAAACCTAGAGATAGTGATATGGGTAGGTAAATAATTAGATAAAACATTCTCTGTTCCAAAATTCATAGGCAGCAATGGAAGAGTAATCATCTTTACTGCAAATTCTACCAAGATCCTTTTGTGTTTGACAGAAAGAAAAACCCTGTGGATGGATGGCGAATTGTTTAAATCCATCAGCTTAGCTCAGGTACATTTATTCATGGATGAATGGATAAGTGTTAGGGGTACAAAGGAGGGTGTTAAGTGCCAAACTGAAGCTTCAACAATACCTATTGCTGCCAACTGTCATGACTCCAAATATCCCCTCACCAAACAGATGGTATGAAAGTTGCATTAGTAGAAAATATGACACCTTTTAAAATACATGCAATGAATTAAACATTATGGAGTTGAACCTGAAAGTTTAAACTTTATCTTAAAATTAAAGTTTAAACTTTTATCTTAAAATTATACCTCTACTAATAAAACTTCATAGAACCTTTGAATATTATTAATGCACCCACTTATCCAATATGTGTCAAGAAGTTTAGGTCAAGTTCTTAAAATATACTATGAATATGACAGCATATGTTTTTTTATTGATCAAATATTCTAATATCATCTAAATGAAAGCTCAAAGGGAAAAATACAGAGCCACGTTGGATTTATTTCATTCTGTGTACTAGAAAAATTCAAAGAACGTGGAAAAATAGAGATTATAGGAAGCATAAGTGTTTAAATTATTAATCAATTGCACAAATAAGTATCTTATTAAGTTATCTAATTATTTTCCTTTCTCTTGGGCTCTTTAGAAGATTACAGTCTAAGTGTTCTTGATGCTGTAGGATTCAGTGTCTTTTTAAATAACAGCATATTCATCAGACTTTTCCACCTGCTTTATAAATATAAGATAGATTTTTGGTCATCATGTATATTCATAGTGATGCCTTGATAAGAAGTGGATAGTAGCAAGCGTCTGTCTCAGCAAATGATAATCCTGAGTGTCACAAAATGGTCATTTCAGAAGCACTGATGAGCTATGATAGCAACTGAATCCTCATCACCAGGGACATTTTTATTTGTGCACATTTGGTGTTATGTGTAAATATCTGCCATTTGTAGAAACATGTACAAGTGATCAAACTCTATATAAAATAATAAAACAGATGCTGCCACTCACACAAACATGCCAAAATACATTGGTTCAAGGGACAAGGGCCAAACTTTATCTTGGAAGGTCACAGGCTGCAGGTTCCCCAGTATCTCAGGATTCATCAAAGCTAATTATTCTTCTCAATTCCACATTCTCCCAAACGGGCATTTCTGAAAGTCTAATTTTCATCATACCAAAGCTAGGGTAAAAAGAGAAAAGGAAGCTCTAAAAAAAGTCCCAGAATAGCCAGGGTCAAAGATTAGCACATAAAAAAAATATTTTAAATTTGCTGACTTTTTAAATGCAAAATTCAAAATGTTCGTAAGACGGAAAGTAGCCTTCCCTGACTTCCAGTCTCTTTTGCCACTGGCATCAGTTTCTTACGGCCCCTTCCACAGGTGTTTCTATGCCTAGCCAAACAAATATGTAATATTCTCGTTTTTTTAACCAAATGGTGCATCATGCTACATTTTGCTTTTTTCAGTTAATTTTTTTCATTGCATTATATTCAATTGTATAAATATCCAATTAATTGTTAAAATTCCCTATTGATGAATACTTACATCTCATTTTGTACAATTAGGACCAAAGGAAGCGCTCTTTCTCTCTCTCTCTCTCTCTCTCTCTCTCTGTACACACACACACACACACACACACACACATACACACACATGTATTTTACTTACAGCCTAGGACTCTGCTTAGATCCTAAACCCTGTAAGTATTTAATATTTGGTTGAATTATTAGCACAGAAACAAACTTTCATAGCTCAAACGATTTCATCTGTTGGTTTTATCCTTTACAATCCTTTCCAAGTCTAATTGCCAAGTACAATAGTAGGTTCTCAGTAAACATTAATTAAGAGTGATGTGGCATATCAAACTTCATTAAAACTTTAAATGACATCACCAATAATCAGAATATGGCTTCACTGGAGAATCTGTTTGACCCTAATTAGTGAATTCAGCTTGGCTTTTCCTGGTGGAAAAAAAAGGGAAAAGAAGCAAGCCACCTTAATTTTGGATTTGTGACACCAGTTACACCTGGCCTTGCCCATTTGAGAACTCTTGTAACATCAGTATCAGGTAGGTTAACATTTAACTCTTCTATATGAAGGCATAATTCAGAGACTTTTCCAAGCTACTATGGTTCAACTCTGGTTCATTTAGGCTGAAAAATAATGTACCGGAAGGATGGTGAGATCTTACAAAACTATCTAAAGTACAAGTCTTGGAAAACAGAAACTAATGAAACTCCAAGAGGGTCAGAAGACATAACAACAGTATCTGAACCAGATGCCACCTTAGGTAATCCCAACTGTGTGTCTGTGGGCTGCTGTGGCCACATTCTTGGGGCCCCTACCATCCCTCCCCACCAATGAGCCTCACCATCCCTCAGCAGGGAGTTTCAGTCTTACTTATCTGTGTCCCATCTTTAGGGGTGTATTTTACATAATGTTTTAGTACAGCCATAGTGTTTGCATGTGCAGTCTCTCAGTCATGTCTGACTCTGCGACCCCACGGACTATAACCTGCCAGGCTCGTCTGTCCTTGGGATTTTCCCGGCAAAAATACTGGAGTGGGTTGCCATTCCCTCCTCCAG
Source organism: Madoqua kirkii (assembly GCA_006408675.1). Taxonomy (NCBI): domain Eukaryota; kingdom Metazoa; phylum Chordata; class Mammalia; order Artiodactyla; family Bovidae; genus Madoqua; species Madoqua kirkii. Next base: position 7,505 of record SJYC01061461.1, read on the forward strand.
GGGATCTTCCCGACCCAGGATAAACCCATGTCTCCTGTGGCTCCTGCACTGGCGGGCAGATTCTTTACCAGAGAGCCTCCTGGGAAGCCCGCTGTCTAGCCATCTACAGATAATTAAACCCATCTCGTTGAAACAAGACTCTGTATTGCACTTTGGAATGTGCATCCTAATTTCACACATTCACTTCTTCTTCATTTATTTAAATGCTGGTTACAATCCACCAAATTCATTTCAAGACCCAGTATCGGTCAGTTTGAAAAACACTGCTCTAGAGAGATTGATTTAGACAACAGCATCATTGTGGATAATGAAAGAAACGAGCTTGTGAGGAAGGTGAGAAGTAAAGAAAATCAAAGACCATTCTGCATCTGGAAGAGGAGAGGATAGAAAGAATGGGGAGTACACTTACCCTCACATCTTTTATCAGCAAAATGATAACGGCCTGATCCCAGTACCAAGGCTTAACCCACACACATCATCACATGGCACTAATGCAATACAAATCATGACTTGTCTGACAAGTAAAAGAAGAAGAAAAAAAAACCAGAAAGGAAAGTAGAAAGGAGGAAAGGGCGAGTAAAAGAGAGAGAGAAAGGAAGGAAGGAAAAGGGGAGAGAGGGAGGTACGGAGGGAGGAAGGCTAATGTTTTAAGTGTTATTTGTACAAGTAAGGCAGCAGCTCAAATTCAGTATATCTGTCCTGAAAAGTCCTCATTTATTTCAGAGGTGATGCTTGCTCTCCTCACCCCTTTCCACCTACCCTTCAATAGCTCCTTCCCCATCCTTGCTTAAGCTGGGCTCTGCTTGTCTGACGCAAACTGTCAACATACTCAGAGTCAGAGAATTAAAAACAGTAGTCTTGTAGGATCCAGCTCTTCCAAACACATCCACCTAGATCCTAGACAGACTTCTTGCCACACGGAACATGAAAGTGAAGCGTCAGCCACTCAGTCCTGTCCGACTCTTTGCGACCCCATGTACTATATAGCCTGCCAGGCTCCTCTGTCCATGGGATTCTCCAGGCAAGAATACCAGAGTGGGTTGCATTCCCTTCTCCAGGGGATCTTGCCAACCCAGGGATCAAACCTGGATCTCCTGCATTGCAGGCAGATTCTTTACCATCTGAGCCAGCAGGGAAGCCCTCTTGCCACACTGCATGCGAAAAACAAATCTGAACTCAAGGTAGATGTCACGTGCTGAGACCCACGATGTATCTAACCTCAGGCTCAAGTTCTTGCCCTGTCTCTGGTAGATGATGTTTTCCTCAGTCTCTCCCACTTTGCCAACCCAGGGATCAAACCTGGATCTCCTGCATTGCAGGCAGATTCTTTACCATCTGAGCCAGCAGGGAAGCCCTCTTGCCACACTGCATGCGAAAAACAAATCTGAACCCAAGGTAGATGTCACGTGCTGAGACCCACGATGTATCTAACCTCAGGCTCAAGTTCTTGCCCTGTCTCTGGTAGATGATGTTTTCCTCAGTCTCTCCCACTTGTTCTCATCAAGTGGCATCCACCGCTCTGCTGGGAACAGCAGCCTTCCTTCATGGTTTCAGCCCTGGCATTTATCTCCTCCACAGTTCTAAAGTTAGTAGAGAAATGAAAATATTTCATTTCCTTGCTTATGCATCCACTTTTTCAAATTACTCCTAAGAAATGTCAATGCCAGGAGAAATATTGTGGAGATGGTGACTGTATTAAAACCATGCAGAAGAGTGACCTGTTCTAGTGAAAGTTTCCAGGACACCTACATTGACCCTGAGTCCTCTTTGCTCAAGGAAAACACAGCTTCACAGACCTTCCTGCTCAGAGAAGGAAGAGTGAGTGCCTTCCACAGTCCAAGAAGGGCTGGCTGATGTCTCCAAGCTGGCCGTCACGCTGGTGTGTGGCATGTGTTACTCAGGGTGATTTTTTTTAAATTAAAGTTTGGAACAAAACCCTTGTTTTCTATTTTTAGTTTCATTTGTAATAATGGAATGAAAAATAAGTGATCCTTGAACTCCTGTTCCACATCAGTCATAGAGAACAAATATAGCTCCTGTGACAGCTACTAAGTTAGTGCTACGGAATTTCTAAGCAATTCAGGGGTGTGAATTTGCACATTCTTGAAGCCATTTTTTTTCTGGGCACTCTGTCTCTGGAGATAAAATGTGAAACACGATATAGAAGCATAGTTGGCATTCACAGGTGACAATCAGACTTACAGGAGTAAGTTTAATTATAGCATAAAGGGTTATCAGCAAAGGGCTGGGCACCTATATTTGGTGGGTGGTGAAACTATGTCTTTGCCGTGACACCTTCCTCTCACTTGTTCTGGCCCCAAAGACATAACCTCACCCACAATGCAGGCTAGACGGGCAGAATGTTACCAAACACAAAAGATATCAGACTTTGGGATCAGAAAGTGTGAGACATAGAACAAGTGTGTTTTCCTTATTGGGGAAAAAAAAAAGCAAAGTGAATAAGTACAAATTGCTTCTAAAAGTTAATTCTGATTCTTCTTCAAATCCATAAATAAAATGTTAAACCTACTGTTTCCTGATTTGATTTTGTTTTGTCTATTATTCTTTAATTTTGTCCTGCTAATCTGATTTACAGTTCAGTTCAGTCGCTCAGTCGTGTCCAACTGTTTGCGACCCCATGAATCACAGCACGCCAGGCCTCCCTGTCCATCACCAAGTCCTGGAGTCCACCC
>SJYC01061463.1:0-31040 GCA_006408675.1 Madoqua kirkii
AGTAGAATTTAGGGGGGGGGGGGGTTGGGATGGGGACACATGTAAACCCATGTCTGATTCATATCAAGGTATGGCAAAACCTACTACAATATTGTAGGGTAATTAGCCTCCAACTAAAATAAATAATTAAAAAAATAAAAGAAAACAAATAAATGAACAATAGAATCCTAAATAAAAATACTGACACATTTTAATTATAAAACAAAACCTATATATCAAGAGACATAGTAAAGAGTGCAAAATAGATGACTCAAAGTGAAATATACATATATGGAAATTTGAAAATATATTGAACTTATTAAAGAACTCAAGAAACAAAATGGCAGATAGAGTAAAAACACCAAAAAAAAAAAATAAAAGGGATAATAGACAGAAAAGAAGACAGGCAAATGGACAGTAAAGGTAAGAAATTTTCTTTTCTACATTGAAATAGTAAGTTAGTCTACCAAACCAAATTTATGACCATATATACATACATGTATATATATGGCAACCTGCCATTTTATATCCAAGGTGGGCAGAACAACAGAGAAGCATATTTTTAAATTTAATATACAGGGCTGCTGCTGCTGCTATGTCGCGTTAGCAGTGTCTGACTGTGCAACCCCATAGGCGGCAGCCCACCAGGCTCCAACATCCCTGGGATTCTCCAGGCAAGAACACTGGAGTGGGTTGCCATTTCCTTCTCTAATGCATGAAAGTGAGAAGTGAAAGTGAAGTCGCTCAGTCGTGTCTGACTCTTTGTGACTCCATGGACTGTAGCCCACCAGGCTCCTCCATCCATAGAATTTTCCAGGCAACAATACTGGAGTGGGGTGCCATTGCCTTCTCCAAATATGCAGGGAGGAGGTTATAAATCTTTCTGCAATAAATCATATAATAAATATTTCCAGCTTTGTGAGTCACATGATCTCTGTCACAACTGTCCAACTCTGCTCTGCTAGCACAATTGTGACCACAGACAAACGGGCATGGATGTGTTCTGATAAACCCTTATTTGCAAATATAGACATTAGGCCAAACTGGTTTGTCAGACCTCTGTTATAGAGAAAAAAATTGCAACAACTCTTGGAACACCCTGGTTAATATGTATTGAAAGTCTTAATAATCTGCATATCATTTGACCAAGGAATCTCCTTCTAGGAATGCATTCTGTAGATCCCATTATGTTTATGAGTTTGATATTTATCAAAGGATGTTTTTATGTCTAATGATGTCTTTTAAGTAAATCCTGCTATACAATGGATAACTGTGCCATATCCCAAAATTATATCATAAAAAACACTAATGACATCAGAAATATTTATCAGTCAGTTCAGTCATTCAGTTGTGTCTGACTCTTTGTGACCCCATAGACTGTAGCATGCCAGGCTTCCCTGTCCAACACCAACTCCCAGATCTTACTCAAACTCATGTACATAGAGTCAGTGATGCCATCCAACTATCTCATCCTCTGTCATCCCATTCTCCTCCTGCCTTCAATCTTCCCCAGTGTCAGAGTTTTTTCCGATGAGTCAGTTATATGCATCAGGTGGCCAAATTATTGGAGTTTCAGCTTCAGTATCAGTCCTTCCAATGAACACTAAGGACTGATCTCCTTAGGATGAACTGGTTGGATCCCCTTGCAGTTCAAGGGACTCTCAAGAGTCTTCTATACCACAGCTCAAAAGCATCAGTTCTTCAGCACTCAGCTTTCTTTATAGTCCATTGCTCACATTCATAGAAAACTACTGGAAAAAACATAGTTTGACTAGATAGACCTTTGTTGGCAAAGTAATGTCTCTGCTTTTTAATATGCTGTTGAATTTGGTCATAAATTTTATTCAAAGGAGCAAATGTCTTAATTTCATGGCTACAGTCACCATCAGCAGTGATTTTGGAGCCCAAGAAAATAATCTGTCACTATTTCCATTGTTTGCCCATCTATTTGCCATGAAGTGTTTGGACTGGGTGCTTTCATTTTCTGAATGTTGAGTTTTAAACCAATTTTCTCACTCTCCTCTTTGACATTCATCAAGAGCCTTTTTAGCTCTTCTTCTCTTTCTGCCATAATGGTGGTGTCATCTTCATATCTGAGGTTATTGATATTTCTTCTGGCAATCTTGATTCCAGTTTGTGCTTCATCCAGCCCGGCATTTCTCATGATGTGCTCTGCATATAATTTAAATAAGCAGGGTTTCAATATACAGCCTTGATGTACTCTTTTCCCAATTTGGAACCAGTCTGTCATTCCATGACCAGTTCTAACTGTTGCTTCTTGACCTGCATACAGATTTCTCAGGAGGCAGGTCCGTGGTCTGGTATTCCCATCCCTTTCAGAATTTTCCAGTTTGTTGTGATCTACACAGTCAAAAGCTTTGACATAGTCAATAAAGCAGAAATAGATCTTTTCTGGTATTCTCTTGCTTTTTCGATGATCCAACAAATGTTGACAATTTAATCTCTGGTTTTTCTGCCTTTTCTAAATCCAGCTTGAACATCTGGAAGTTCATGATTCACATACTGTTGAAGTCTGGCTTGCAGAATTTTGAGCATTATTTCCTAGTGTGTGAGATGAGTGCAATTGTGCATTAGTTTGAGCATTCTTTGGCATTGCCTTTCTTTGGAGTTGGAGTGAAAACTGACTTTTTCCAGTCCTGTGGCCACTGCTGAGTTTTCCAAATTTGCTGGCATATTGAGTGCAGCACTTTCACAGCATCATCTTTTAGGATTTGAAATAGCTCGACTAGAATTCCTTTACCTCCACTAGCTTTGTTCGTAGTGGTGTTTCCTAAGGCCCACTTGACTTCACATTCAAGGATGTGAGTGATCACACCATCATGGTTATCTGGGTCATGAAGATCTTTTTCTTATAGTTCTTCTGTGTATTCTTGCCACCTCTTTTTAATGTCTTCTGCTTCTGTTAGGTCCATACCATTTCTGTCCTTTTTTGTGCCCATCTTTACGTGAAACATTCCTTTGGTATCTCTAGTTTTCTTGAAGAGGTCTCTAGTCTTTCTCATTCTATTGTTTTCCTCTATTTTTATGCATTGGTCAGTGAGGAAGGCTTTCTTATCTCTCCTTGCTATTCTTTTAAACTCTGCATTCAAATGGACATATATTTCCTTTTTTCCTTTGCCTTTTGCTTCTCTTCTTTCCTCAGCTATTTAGTTAGAACCGGACAAGGAACAACAGACTGGTTCCAAATAGGAAAAGGAGTCCATCAAGGCTGTATATTGTCACCCTACTTATTTAACTTCTATGCAGAGTACATCATAAGAAATGCTGGACTGGAAGAAACACAAGCTGGAATCAAGATTTCTGGGAGAAATATCAATAACCTCAGATATGCAGATGATACCACCCTTAGGGCAGAAAGTGAAGAAGAACTAAAGAACCTCTTGATAAAAGTGAAAGAGGAGAGTGAAAAGGTTGGCTTAAATCTCAGCATTCAGAAAACAAAGGTCATGGCATCCGGTCTCATCACTTCATGGGAAATAGATGGGGAAACAGTGGAAACAGTGTCAGACTTTATTTTTCGGGGCTCCAAAATCACTGCAGATGGTGACTGCAGCCATGACATTAGAAGACACTTAGTCCTTGGAAGAAAAGTTATGACCAACCTAGATAGTATATTCAAAAGCAGAGACATTACTTTGCCAACTAAGGTCCCCCTAGTCAAGGCTATGGTTTTTCCTGTGGTCATGTATGGATGTGAGAGTTGGACTGTGAAGACGCTGAGCGCTGAAAAATTGATGCTTTTGAAGTGTGGTGTTGGAGAAGACTCTTGAGAGTCCCTTGGACTGCAAGGAGATCCAACCAGTCCATTCTGAAGGAGATCAACCCTGGGATTTCTTTGGAAGGAGGGATGCTACAGCTGAAACTCCAGTACTTTGGCCACCTCATGCGAAGAATTGACTCATTGGAAAAGACTCTGATGCTGGGAGTGATTGGGGGCAGGAGGAGAAGGGGACGACCGAGGATGAGATGGCTGGATGGCATCACGGACTCAATGGATGCGAGTCTGAGTGAACTCTGAGAGATGGTGATGAACTGGGAGGCCTGGCGTGCTGCGATTCATGGGGTCGCAAAGAGTCAGACACGATTGAGCGTCTGAACTGAACTGAACTGATGGAAGGGGAAATTAACAGAACACAGTAATAGTAGGAAACTTTAATACCCCACTCACACCTATGGATGATATATCAACCAAACAGAAATTAGCGAGGAAACAGAAATTTTAAATGATACAATAGACCAGTTAGACCTAACTGATATCTTAGTATATTTCTCCCCCAAAGAAGGAATTTCACCTTTTTGTCAAGTGCACTTGGAACATTCTCCAGGATAGATCACATCCTGGGCCATAAATCTAGCCTTAGTTAATTAAAAGCTTTTTAATTCATTTCAAGCCTCTTTTCTGATCACAGTGCTGTAAGATTAGATGTCAACTACAGGGGAAAAAAGGAAAAAACTATACAAACTACAAAAAAAAGAACTATTAAACATGCAAACAACATGCTTCTGAATAACCAACAAATCATGGAAGAAATCAAAATATGTATAGAATCAAATGAAAATGAAAGCTCAACAAAGCCTATGGGATTCAGTTAAAGCAGTGCTGAGGAGAAGGTTCATAGTAATACTAGTTAGTTCAAGAAATAAGAGAAAAATCAAATAAATAACATAATGTTACATCTAAAGCAACTAGAAAAAGAAGAAATCAAGAATCCCAGTGTTAGTAGAAGGAAAGAAATTATAAAAATTAGGGCAGAAATAAATGACAAAGAAACAAGGAGATGATAGCAAAAACCAATAAAATGAAAAGTTGGTTCTTTGAAAAGATAAATAAAATAGACAAACCATTAGCCAGATTCATTAAGAAAAAAAAGGGAGAATCAAATCAACAAAATCAGAAGTGAAAATGGAGAAGTCACAACAGACAACACAGAAATATAAAGAATCATAAGAGACTACTATCAGCAATTATATGACAATAAAATGGACAACTTGGAAGAAAGGGACAAATTCTTAGAAAAATAAAACCTTCTAAAACTGAGCCAGGAAGAAACAGAAATTCTTAACAGACCCATCACAAGCATGGAAATTGAACTGTAATCAAAAATCTTCCAACAAACAAAAGCCCAGGACCTGATGGCTTCACAGGTGAATTCTACCAAAAATTTAGAGAAGAGCTAACACATATCCTACTTAAACTCTTCCAAAAAACTGCAGAGGAAGGTAAACTGCCAAACTCATTCTATGAGGCCACCATCACCCTAATATCAAAACCAAACAAAGATGCCACACACACAAAAGAAAACTACAGGCCAATATCACTGATGAACATAGAGGCAATAATCCTTAGCAAAATTCTAGCAAACAGAATCCAGCAACATATTAGAAAGATCATACATCATGACCAAGTGGGCTTTATCCCAGGGATGCAAGGATTCTTCAATATTTGCAAATCAATCAATGTGATACACCACATTAACAAATTGAAAGATAAAAAACATATGATTATCTCATATGGTAGAAGCAGAGAAAGCCTTTGACAAAATTCAACATCCATTTATGATAAAAACCCTCCAGAGCAGGCATAGAAGGAACATACCTCAACATAATGAAAGCCATATATTATAAACCCACTGGAAATATGATCCTCAATTGGGAAAAATGGAAAGCATTTCCCCTAAAATCAGGAATAAGACAAGGGTGCCCACTCTCACCACTACTATTCAACATAATTTTGGAAGTTTAAGCCATGGCAATCAGAGAAGGAAAAGCAATAAAAGGAATCCAGATTTGAAAAGAAGTAAAACTCTCACTGTTTGCAGATGACATGATCCTCTACATAGAAAGCCCTAAAGACAGCACCAAAAAATTACTAGTGCTAATCAATGAATATAGCAAAGTTGCAAGATGTAAAATTAACAAACAGAAATCCCCTGCATTCCTAAACAATAACAATGAGAAAACAGAGAAATTAAGGAAACAATTCCATTCACCATTGTGACAAAAAGAATAAAATACTTAGGAATAAATCTACTTAAAGAAGCAAAAGACCTATATATAGAAAACTATAACACACTGATGAAAGAAAACAAAGATGACACAAATAGATAGAGAAGTATACCACGTTTGTGGATTAAAAGAATCAATATAGTGAAAATGAATATTCTACCCAAAGCAATCTATAGATTCAATGCAATCCATATTAAGCCAACAACCGTATTTTTTCACAGAACTAGAACAAATAATTTCACTATTTGTGTGGGAACACATACACACACACACACACACACAAAAACCTCAAATAGCCAAAGAAATCTTGAGAAAGAAGAATGGAACTGAAGGAATCAACCTGACAGATTTTAAGACAATACTACAAAGCTACAGTCATCAAGACAGTAGGGCACTGGCATAAAGACAGAAATATAGATCAATGGAACAAAATAGAAAGCCCAGAGATAAATCTGTGCACCTATGGACACCTTATCTTTGACAAAGGAGGCAAGAATATACAATGGATTAAAGACAATCTCTTTAAAAACTGGTGCTGCGAAAACTGGTCAACCACTTGTGGAAGAATGAAACCAGAACACTTTCTAACACCATACACAAAAATAAACTCAAAATGGATTAAAGATCTAAATATAAGACCAGAAATTATAAAACTAGAGGAAAACATAGGCAAAACACTCTCTGACGTAAATCACAGCAAGATCCTCTATGACTCATCTCCCAGAGTAATGGAAATAAAAGGAAAAATAAATAGGACCTAATTAAACTTAAAAGCTTTTGCACAATGAAAGAAATCATGCTGCTGCTGCTGTTGCTAAGTCACTTCAGTTATGTCCGACTCTGTGCAACTCCATAGATGGCAGCCCACCAGGGTCCCCGATCCCTGGGATTCTCCAGGCAAGAACACTGGAGTAGGTTGCCATTTCCTTCTCCAGTGCATGAAAGTGAAAGTGAAGTGGCTCAGTCGTGTCCGACTCCTAGCGACCCCATGGACTGCAGCCTACCCGGCTCCTCTTTCCATGGGATTTTTCAGTCAATAGTACTGGCGTGGGTTGCCATTGCGTTTTTAAGCAAAGTGAAAAGACAGCCTTCAGAATGGAAGAAAACAATAGCAAATGAAGCAACTGACAAAGAATTAATATCAAAAATATACAAGCAACTCACACAGCTCAATACCAGAAAAATAAACGACCCAATCAAAAAATGGACCAAAGAACTAAAGAGACATTTCTCCAAAGAAGACATACAGATGGCTAACAAACACATGAAAAGATACTCAACATCACTCATTATCAGAGAAATGCAAATCAAAACCACAATGAGGTACCATTTCACACTGGTCAGAATGGCTGCTATCAAAAAGTCTACAGAAAATAAGTGCTGGAGACAATGTGGAGAAAAGGGAACCCTCTTACACTGTTGGTGGGAATGCAAACTAGTCCAGCCACTATGGAGAACAGTGTGGAGATTCCTTAAAAAGCTGTAAATAGAACTGCCTTATGACCCAGCAATCCCACTGCTGGGCATACACACCGAGGAAACCAGAATTGAAAGAGACATGTGTACCCCAATGTTCATCGCAGCACTGTTTACAATAGCTAGGACATGGAAGCAATCTAGATGTCCATTGACATATGAATGGATAAGAAAGCTGTGGTACATATGCACAACAGAATATTACTCAAATATAAAAAGGAATGCATTTGAGTCAGGTCTAATGAGGTGGATGAAACTGGAGCCTATTATACAGAGTGAAGTAAGTCAGAAAGAAAAATACCAATATAGTGTATTAAGGTACATATATGGAATTTAGAAAGATGGTAATGACAACCCTATATGTGAGACAGCAAAAGAGGCCCAGATATAAAGAGTACTTTTGAACTCTGTGGGAAGAGGGGGTGGGATGATCTGAGAGAATAGCATTCAAACATGTGTATTACCATATGTGAAATAGATGACCAGTCCAAGTTTGATGCATGAAACAGGGCACTTAAAGACGGTGCACTGGGACAATCCTGAGGGATGGGGTGAGGAGGGAGGTGGAAGGGGGATTCAGAATGGGGGACACATGTGCACCCACAGCTAATTCATGTCTGCTGCTGCTGCTAAGTCACTTCACTCATGTCCGACTCTGTGCGACCCCATAGATGGCAGCCCACCAGGCTCTGCCATCCCTGGGATTCATGTCAATGTATGGTAAAAACTACAATATTATAGAGTAATTAGTCTCCAATTAAATAAATAAACTATTTTTTAACGAAAGAAAAAAAAAACACAAAACAGAAAAAAAGAGAAAAATCTGTATATGTCTTTCCATTTTGCTGTGAACCTAAAACTGCTCACAAAGATCTTTGCAAAAATTCCAGTGTCCTGCCATGATCCTTATCCACATTAAATTACACACTGCTAAAGCAGGGCACTTTGCACTAGGTTCTGAAGATATAAATGTGAATAAAGATGATCCCTATAATTATTGGACACAAACTTAAAAAGACAATACAAAATCCATAAGGATAACCTTATATATAAGATTCAGTCTTCAACTAACCCTGTAAGCTAAGTACTGCTACCTTCGTATTACAGATGAGCCTTACAGATATTGAGGGATTTACCTGTAATCACAAAACTAATAAGTGGCCAACATAGGGTTCAATACAATTCTGATTACAGAACTGAACTTCTAGACACAGTATAGCATCAAATTGTGTAGAAGTTCATTTACTCAATCAGCATATCTTTATAGACACTGACTGCCAGGCCTTACTCAAGGATCAAGGATCTGGATAACAGTTCAACTCAGAAAAAGGCAGAGAAATGAAGGCAGGACCAGTGACTACAGGTAGAAGTGAAAACCTGATTGATGACAGGCACAGGTCAGTGTTTTGAGTAAACACAAAGTATTAAACAGAATCAAATAGGCTCATCGCCTGCATTCTGCTTGGCATTGAGCAGAGAGAGGGAAGTGTCCCTGCCAAGTTCTTTTCTACCTCTTGCTGTGTGAGAGAAACAGAAAGCAAGTTCTGAACGAATACCGTGTGATAAGTTTAGGGTCATGAAATGAATCAGTTCTGCTCAGGGGGCATCAGAACGGGGAGTGAGAGGTCAGAAACACTCCAGAGGAAACAATCTCAAAGAATGAGTCAGATTTTATAATGAGCTGTTTCAGATCAATCTGCCCCGGGTATCCCACTTGCATTTCTTATCACAACCCTGTATTTGAGGGTTTATTAAGGCTCTGAATCTCTTAACACAATTTAATCAATGTAAGGATGAAGATTGCAAGACAGATCTTACCAAACTGTAAATTCACATGTATTTCCTTTCCATATTGCTTTAGTCTTATGTAAAGTGGTCATAGGAGCCTGGCTGGCTACAGTCCATGGGGTCACAAAGAATTGGACATGACTGAGTGACTAACATTTTCATGTATATAAACATACATGTATTTATATGGGCTTCCCTGATAGCTCCGATTGTATAAGATGAAGGTGAAGTTGCTCAGTCGTGTCTGACTCTTTGCAACCCCGTGGACTGTAACCTACTAGGCTTCTCCATCCATGGGATTCTCCATGCAAGAATACTGGAGTGGATATAAAGTACTTATTATATAAAACTTTTTTCTAGGAAGCTTCAAAATGGGTGTGTGTATGTACATAGGTATATGTATATTCGTATACATACAGACATAAAATCATCCGAGCTCAGCATTTTTGCAAAATGTCATAGGTATTGATAATATCAATATTAGTACTAAATGAGCTGTCTCTCCTAGTTCCCCTCCCATCTTGTTGAACTGACACAGATCTCATCCACTGCTTCCCCTTATCCTGCATCCTGCGCACTTTCCTCTTTTTAACCAAATCTTGATAGAAACGATTCCAGTAAACAGGTAATGTAGAAATCACAGTGACAGATGAGTTTTCACACACATACAGAAGTATCAATAGTTTTCACATTTCTTTGGGAAAACATATTCTTCATAGAACTTAATGAACTTCCACAGTTATCTCATGATAACATTTGGGGAAATAACATAGTGGCAGCCCACCCATGTCCATATCACAGGTGAAGAACCAGGCAGAGGATACAGGACCCAGACAGGTTCCGACCATGGCCCCTAGTGTCAGAAACTGGACCAGAAATACATGTTTCCCAAATCATATTTTCCCTTTTTTCTCTCTATCACCAAACATTAACTTTTAGGGTTACTAAATACATAGATAAGAAAAACATTTTGTTCCTAAATTTATGCAATGTTTTACAGATAAATGCTTTCATAATACTCAACCTTTTCTGTCTTGGGTACAAAAAGCTGTTAGAATTAGTAAAACTTAGTCCTGAGTGTTTTCCCTACTCTAAATATTCATATTCATGTGAAGGAACAATAAGTTGATTTTGTTAACTTCAGAACCAAATGCATTTTTAAAAATTTATTTATTTTTTATCAAAGGATAATTGCTTTATAGAATTTTTCTGTTTTCTGTCAAACCTCAATGTGAATCAGCCATAGGTATACATATATCCCCTCCCTTTTGAGACTCCCTCCCATTGCTTGTTTATGAAACTATAGCATGTCTTTGAAAACACTTCTGGTGATCTTAATACTTTTTTATGATGAGCAATCAAATATTTCTCAGCTTTTCTTGATATTCAGTCATTGAGTTGTGTCTGGCTCTTTGTGACCCCATGGACTACAGAAAATCAGGTTTCACTGTCTTTCACTGTCTCCTAGAGTTTGCTCAAATTCATGTCCATTGAGTCAGTGATGCCATCTAACCATCTCACCCTCTGCTGCCCTCTTCTTTTGCCTTCAGTCTTTTGCAGTATCAGGGTCTTTTCCAATGAGTTGGCTTTTTACATCAGGTGGCCAACATCCCCTCCCTTTTGAGACTCCCTCCCATTGCTTGTTTATGAAACTATAGCATGTCTTTGAAAACACTTCTGGTGATCTTAATACTTTTTTATGATGAGCAATCAAATATTTCTCAGCTTTTCTTGATATTCAGTCATTGAGTTGTGTCTGGCTCTTTGTGACCCCATGGACTACAGAAAATCAGGCTTCACTGTCTTTCACTGTCTCCTAGAGTTTGCTCAAATTCATGTCCATTGAGTCAGTGATGCCATCTAACCATCTCACCCTCTGCTGCCCTCTTCTTTTGCCTTCAGTCTTTTGCAGTATCAGGGTCTTTTCCAATGAGTTGGCTTTTTACATCAGGTGGCCAACATATTGGAGCTTCAGCATCAATCCTTCCAATGAATATTCAGGGTGAATTTCCTTTAGGATTGACTGGATTCATCATCTTGCAGTCCAAGAAACTCTCAAGAATCTTCTCCAGCACAATTCAAAAGCATCAGTTTTTCAGCACTTAGCTTTCTTTATGATCCAACTCTCACATCCGTAGATGGCTACTGGAAAAAACATAGCTTTGATTATATATATGGACCTTTGTCAGCAAAGTGATATCTCTGCTTTTTAATACACTGTCTAGGTTTGTCATAGCTTTCCTTCCAAGGAGCAAGCGTCTTTTAATTTCATGACTGCAGTTACTGTCTGCAAGGATTTTGGAGCTCAGGGAAATAAAATCCGTCACTGCTTCCATTTTCTCCCCTTTTATTTGCCATGAAATGATGGGACTGGATGCCATAATCTTATTTTTTTTAACATTGAGTTTTAAGTCAGCTCTTTTCACTCTTCTCTTTCACCTAATCAAGAGGCTTTTTAGGTCCTTTTTACTCTCTAACATTAGAATGGTGTCACCTGCATATCTGAGTTTGCTGATATTTCTACTGGCAATTTTGATTCCAGTTTATGATAATCCAGCCCAACATTATGAATGATGTACTGTGCATATAAGTTAAGTAAACATGGTGACAATATACAACTTTGACCTACTCCTTTCCCAATTTTAAATCAGTTCATTGTTCCATGTAAGGTTATAACTGTTGCTTCTTGATCCATGTACAGGTTTCTCAGGAGACAGATAGGGTGGCATGATAATCCCATCTATCAAAGAATTTTCCAGTTTGTTGTGATGCACACAGTCAAATACTTTAGTGTAGTCAATGAAGCAGAAGTGAATGTTTTTTTCTGGAATTCCCTTGCTTTCTCTATGATCCAGTGAATGTTAGCAATTTAATCTCTAACTCCTCTGTCTTTTCTAAACCCAGCTTGTACACCAGGACGTTCTCGGTTCATGAACTGCTAAAGCCTAACTTCAAGGATTTGGGGCATAATCTTACTAGCTTGAGAAATGAGCACAATTGTTAGGTAAACAGAACATTGTTTGGCACTGCCCTTCTTTGGGATTGCAGTGAAAACTGACCTTTTCCAGTTCTGTGGTCACTGTTGAGTTTTCCAAATTTGCTGACATATTGAGTGCAGCACTTTCACAGCATCATCTTTTAGGACTTGAAATAGCTCAACTGGAATTCCATCACCTCCACTACCTTTGTTTATTATAATACTTTCTAAGACCCACTTGATTTCACACCCTAGAATGTCTGGCTCTAGGTGAGTGACCACACTATTGTGATTACCCCAGCCTTATGATCCTTTTTATAGAGTTCTGTTTATTCCTGCCACTTCTTTTTAATCTTTTCTGTCTCTGTTAGGTCTTTACTGCTTCTGTTCTTTATCATGCCCATCTTTGCATGAAATGTTCCCTTTGTAGCTACAATTTTCTTGAAGATATCTCTAGCCTTCTCCATTCTATTATTTTCCTCTACTTCTTTGCATTGTTTCTTGAAGAAGGCCTCCTCACCGCTCCTTGCTATCCTCTGGAACTCTGCATTAAGTTGGGTATCTTTTCCTTTTGCTCTTGCTTTTCCATTCTCTTTCCTCAGCTGTTTGTAAAGCTTCCTCAGACCACCAATTTGCCTTCTTGCATTTTCCCCCTTGAGATGGTTTTGGTCACTGCCTCCTGTATATTTCATGAACCTCTGTCCATAGTTGTTCAGGTGCTCTGTCTACCAGATCAAATCCCTTCAATCTATTTGTTACCTCCACTGTGTTTCCCATGTCACCTTCAAGCTGTTTGCTATGGCCAGTACATTCTCTTGACAAAACTCTGTTAGCCTTTGACCTGCTTATTTTGTACTCCAAGGCCAAATTTGATTGATACTCCAGATATCTCTTGACTTCCTACTTTTTCATTCCAATCCCCTGTGATGAAAAGAACATTGTTTTTGCTATTAGTTCTAGAAGGTATTGCAGGTCTTCATAGAACTGGTTAACTTAAGCTACTTCAGTGTTAGTGGTTTGGGCACAGACTTGGATGTTGTGGTTTGTCTGGGAAATGAACTGAGATCATTCTGTCAGTTTTGAAACTGCACCCAGCTACTGCATTTTGGACTTTTTTGTTGATTATTGAGGGCTATTCCATTTTTTTCTAAGGGATTCTTGCTTACAGTAGTAGATAGAATGGTCACCTGATTTAAATCTTTGTACTTTCCTGTCCATTTTAGTTCACTGATTCCAAAGATATCGGTGTTCACTCTTGCCATCTCCTGCTTGACCACCTCCAATTTACCTTGATTCATAGACCTAACATTCCAGGTTTTTATGCAGTGTTATTCTTTATAGCATTGGACTTTGCTTTCACCACCAGGTACATCCACAACTGGGTATCATTTCTGCTTTGGTTCAGCCACTTCATCCTTCCTGAAACTATTAATAGTTGCCCTCTGCTCTTCCCAAGTAGCATACTGGATATCTTCCAACCTGGAGCACTCATCTTCTGGTGCCATATCTTCTTGCTTTTTCATACTATTCATGTTCATGGGGTTCTCATGGCAAGAATACTAAAGTGGTTTGTTATTCCCCTGCTCCAATGGACCACATTTTCTCAGAACTCTCCACTACGACCTATCCTTCCTGGGTGGCCCCGCATAGCATGTCTCATAGCTTTATTGAGTTGTGCAAGCCCCTTCACCATGACAAAACTGTGACCTATGAAGAGGCTCTCAGCATTTGGCCCACCTCAAATCAATGAATCATGTGCTTATCGTTGGTGCTGTAACCTCCATGTGGTGCTTCAGGGTATCTGATGAATATAGGATCATATGGGCAAGTTTAGAGATGGAATCTCTAATCTGTAAAAGGTTTAGAGATGACACCAGATTGCTTAACTTCTTGGTAGCATCAGAAAAGTTTTGCCCTTAAGGTCAAAATTACAACTAGATTGACACAAGCCTGTGGGACATATTACTCTCCCCTCTTTAGCTATAAGTAAGGCTGGTCTGAAGATAGTTTCTATATCACCTGATACATTGATTTGCTAGGGCTCCCATAACAAAATACCACAAACTAAGTAGCTTACAGAAAAGGAATATATAGTCTCAGTTCTGGAAGATCTGCTGTTGTCAATGACCAGGGTGTTGGCAGAGTTGGTTCCTTCTAAGGACAGTGAGGTTCCAGGTTTCTCTTCTAGCTTTGGTCACTTTCTGGCATGCTTGATATTCAAAAATCTGTGTACCTTCCTGTCCTTTTTGCTGTGAATCTAAAACTGCTCTAAAAATGTATTTGCAAAATATAATCTCTGTCTTTATTTCCACATGGCATTCTTCCTGTGTGTGTGTATCTGTTTCTATTTTTTTCCTTTTAATGAGGATACCAGGACAATTGGCCTGAGGGTGGTCCACAGTTTTCCAACATGATCTTATTTTAATTTATTACCACATCAATGACCCTGTTTCAAACAAGGTCACATTCTGAAGTAACAGGGTTAAGGGCTTCAACATGTGAATTTCTGAGAGACACAGTTCAGTCTATAATATCTGGGAAGAGAACACATGTCCACATAAAATGCCCAATGGATGGGGCTTAGGTTCTGGTTGTGTTTTTTTCTAACCCTATAAAGGAGGCAGGGATTTGTCAACTGCCAAGAGGTCAATCAGGATCATAAAAAAGAAAAAAGATCTCAGGGTTCCTATGGTGAGAATCATGTGGCCTTGGCCAGTAGGTAGATGAAATGCATGTAGGCATCTTGGCAGATAACATTATCACTACTGGAATCACCCAAATGCACAGCCTCCTGAAGAGTTTCAGGTTCCTTGTATTCACAAGATAGAGCAATGTTATTTGTCCTCAAGCATTTAACGGAAGGCTTCCTGTGTGCTATTTTGGATCTGTCAGGAATTCTCTGCTCCTTATTAATTCCTGAATACTCAGGAATTAAGAGGAAAGGCAAGCTTCTGTGTGTGTGTTGGTGGGGGGGGGGTTGTTGCTGAGGAATCCAGGCATTTCCTTCATTAGTTTTTCTATACAGTGATAAGTACCCTCTTCCTTCTTGTAAAACATACAGTAAAATTGATTGTTTAAAACTCTCTCTCTCTCTTTAATATGGATCTCCTATGTTTTGCAAGTCTGGAATTTTAATCTTTATCTTTGCTGAGAATAACTACCTTGTAAGACAGTATATATGCCCGTGTTGATTAAAACACCTTTGCCCCATTAGAGCTCTGGTCCTCGTGTCTTTCTGTCTCCCTCTTTCTCTCTTTCTCTCAGGCTATTTCTTTGGAGCACAGAGGCCCTCTGAGTTCCCTTTCCTGCTCGGGCTTCTAAGACCCTCTGGAGAAGGCACTCTGCGTCTCACCCCATCGAGAGCGCACCTGAGGCCTCCTTGAGCAGAGCAAGCCCCGTGCCAGGGGCTTTATTGGCTTTCTGCATAAACCAGGGAATATCAGCCTCTCTCTCTCCTTTACCTTCTTATTGTCGACTCTGGACCACCAGGTTCTGGTCCGTTAAAGGACCTCAACAGTTATTGATGCTTAGGCAGTAGTAAAGTACCCTTGATGAGATGTGCAGAAGTCATTTAGAATCCCCTGGAACCATGTGTTTTTGACAGTGATGAATGGAGATTGTTACCACTCTGTCATCTCAGGCCCAGTGGGACCCAGAATGTAGCAGATAAAAATGCCACATATTCTCTTTTGAATTATATAGACTTCAAAAGTACAATGTTCGTTATCTATGGTTACATAACAAATTATCACATATTTAATGTTTTAAAGCAATGCTCGATTATGACCTCGCAATTTTATAGGCTAAAGGGGTGGCTGGATTCTCTGTCCAGAGTCTGGTGCGGCTAAAACCAAGGTACCAAATTCACTGGAAAGGACCCTGATGCTGAGAATGATGGAGAGCAGGAGGAGAAGGGGGTGATAGAGGAGGAGATGGTTGGATGGCATCACCAAATCAATGGACATGAATTTGAGTGAACTCTGGGAGATAGCAAAGGATGGGGAAGCCTGGCATGCTTCAGTCCGTGGCATTGCAAAGGATGGGGGACATGACTAAGTGAATGAACAACAATGACCAGGCAGGGCTGCAGTTCTCATATGGGGTTCGGCGTCCAATATCAAATTTGCTGGGTTTTGGCAGGGCTCATCTGACTTCCCACACAGCCTCCTCCACCTTGAAGCCAGCAGCAACATAGGAGTCAACACACTTTGAATTTCCTCTAGCTTTCTCCTCTATGTCCTCTCTGACTTCCAAAGGACTCAGGTGTCAAATGGGCTCACAAAACCCAAGATAATCTCCCTATTTCAAAGTCTACTGATTAGTAACCTTAATTACATCAGCAGAGCCCCTGTCTAGCAGTATGTAGTCAACTATTTAATTGGAAAACTAGAGAATGGGAACTATAGCATACAGAATTCTGCCTCCCACAGGTCTAAAATACTCAAGCAAAAGGTATTAACATGTGGCTAAGTGTTGTTCAAACTTATTCTTTTAAGCAACTAAGGAGAGAGGGTGAAACATAAAGAGAAAGAGAGAGAAAAGGAAAAAACAAACAAACAAAACTGTTAACCATCTTGATTTTTTGCCTTGATTCTGGTTTTAGTAATAGACTGAAAGTAAGTTGGGAAAAAAAGTCTAGGTCTGGAAACTCTCAGCTCTACTCTCTTCAATGGTGAAACTGGGCTGCATTATTTAATATCAGAGACTCAGTTTATAAAGAGTGAATAATAATAATAGTGCTTTATAGGATTGTTATGAGAATCAAATGTGACTATTTCCAAAAAGTTTTTTTTTTTAAACTGTAAAGCCTAAGGCAAATGTGTGTTGCTGAGATCATCACAAATAGTTTGAAGAACCTAAGCCACTCCATTTTGTTAAAAAAGACTCCATTTTAGAGTTCTGAGTAAAGAGTCTTTGGAAATCCCCTGACCTCACCCCACCACCTGTGAGCCAATCAGATCCCTGATCAGGATCTCCTGACTTTACGTTCAGGACTTATGACCTGTCCAGGAAATTTGAATTAAGCCCAGGAAATGGGAACCAATCAGAACCCAACACCTAACCCTTCCACAGAAGGTAACATTTTTTGCGAGAGAACACCCTATATAAGCAATGAAACCCAGAGTTCGAGGCTCCTCTCCTTAGCTGCTGCGTCGGTAATGGTGGGAGCCCCAGCTCGAGCTTGGTAATAAAAACTCTCTTGCTTTTGCATCGGATGCCGGCTCCCTGGTGGTCACTGGGAGATTCTGTGACTTGGGCATAATACGTTTAAGCCTACTTCAGAGAGAATCAATCAGAGCACCCAGCCCCACCTCCCCTTAACTGAATAATCACCCTGGAGGATAAGTGAATTATGACAACCAAGCAACCAAGGGGATATTCCTGTGAGTGCATGAGTGTGAGCATGTGTTTCAGAGAGATACACTATGTTAAAATTGTGCCCTTCTAAGTCAGTGAGCAACATAATAAGGCTAGGGAAAATTCTGATGAAAGAAATGCAACAAGAAAGCCATAAAGAAAAATCTGAACAACTCTCTGAGAACCAAACAAGGAAGGAGGGGTAAAGCCCTAACAGTGGCAAGAAAATAAAAGAATTTTCAACACTTAAAAAACCATTTCCTGTCATCATCTGCCCAGAAGACCTTGCAGATCTCTCTGAATGGTTAGGATCAGCTTCATTTGATAAGAAGCAAATAGAAGTAAACACACAAACTGCCTAGTGTGCTGCTATCCCACTGTGGTGACCTACCTCATGCCACACTATCACTAACATTTATTTCTACCTTAAATGATTGCATCCTAAAAATTATTTTATTTAAACTTAACTAGATCTTATATACCATGCATTATGAGTAAGGCACTGTTCTAAATTCTTTATTAATATTAACTCATAATGACAACTCATCTTGACAACAACACTATAAAGTTGAAATTTTATTATTCATATATATATTAATAGAAAAACAAAATATAGTAATTTGTTTCCAAAAAACTTTTGGACAAAATGAGGAACATTTTCCCCCAAATAGCATTCTCTCTTCTTTCCATCACTTTTGCACTTTATATCAAGAAAAGATTTGAAATGCAACTGCTTAAGGATTTGTCCTAGTAAAAATGAAAAACATAGTCAGATTATTTTGCAGGGAAAAACCAATTCCAACTCCATATTGGAAACCGTTTCTTTGACTTGCTTTTCTTGCTTCTGTTACTACAGTTATACACAATGGACTACTTCAGCGCACCCTATCCCTCTGCCTGACTGTGAAACTAAAGAGTCTTTGTTCAGCTCACAGAGAGATAATCTAACCCTGCCCACCTGGGAATAGCTACAACAAAAGGAAGAGATTAATACACCTCTTCCAAAGGCTGGCCCTTTCTGGAGATGCTCTGCAAGACTGAAGCCCCTTTCATTTTGGTTTCTCGTTGCTTCTCTCTCTCTCTCTCTCTCTCTTTCTCTCTGACTCTCCCGAATGTTCTGGCATCCAGAGCCTGACAAGACGGTTACTATGAGTCTACCATCCTCTTGGTCAGACAGCTTTTCAAATAATGTCATATTCTTTGCCTTAACACCTCATCTCTTGGATTCATCAGCCTGTCATGCAGGAACTTGGTGACAATTACAATAAAATCTTTAAAGCAAACAGGTTAAACCCACACAAAATGCACTGTGATTAGAGGTAGTATTTTGATTTTCTAAGTAGTGTCTGTTTTAGCCAAGGTAAGTTTCTTCCCCACACAATAAAAGGTGCCAAGTTGTCTTTTTTATTTACTATGTCCCTTGAGCAGTATGGTTCTTTTCTACATTTTAAAAGTAAATGCAGTTCAAATGCATTTATTTTACTCTTACTATTTTTACTAAACATGATGGAAAGCTGCCATTTCTGTTTCAAAGCAGGAAAGGCATGTTCTTGGTTGTTTTCTCACATTTTACTTTTCCAACAAGTAAGTTTCTTCCCCACACAATAAAAGGTGCCAAGTTGTCTTTTTTATTTACTATGTCCCTTGAGCAGTATGGTTCTTTTCTACATTTTAAAAGTAAATGCAGTTCAAATGCATTTATTTTACTCTTACTATTTTTACTAAACATGATGGAAAGCTGCCATTTCTGTTTCAAAGCAGGAAAGGCATGTTCTTGGTTCGTTTTCTCACATTTTACTTTTCCAACAAAATTTTCTAGACTTTCTCTCCATTTATTGTGCTATTGCAAGGTTAGCTAAAAAAAAAATAGAAAAATAAAAGTCAAAGTGATTGATTGTTCTGCCTTACTCTCTCCTCTTTAGACGCACAATTTACTCGAGTGTGATGCTGCCTAGTAAAGATGTCTGGTATCTTAGTCAGTTGCATAACAAATACCATAACCTGAATGAACTAGTGACACCAGAAATTCACTCCACACTGCAGTGGAGGCTGGAAATCTGAGACCAGAGTGCAGCAGCACAATCACATTCTGGTGAGCACCCTCTCGTGAGTTGCAGACAGCTGACTTCTCATCGTGTCCTCAGAAGAGAGCCCAGCTAATACTCCTTACCTCCCAAAGACCCTGACACCTCATACATACCATTAGTTGAGGGGTAGGTTTTCAAAATATGAATTTTCGGAGGGACACAAGCATTTAGTGCATCACAATGAGTTTATTCTGAAAGTTCACAGGTGCAAGTAAGAGAGATAACAAATAGCCTGGAGCAGGGCTGACACTCTTCATTTAAACAGAAAGGTGGTTTTGAAGAGTTCGTAAATTTAAATTTTATTTTGCAATTTTATATTTCGAGTTCCAGATTTGTACTTTAAATCTATTTAACATTATTATCAACATTTACCAGCAGGTAAAAATATATTGTATGTAAAAGGACATGGCATTTGAGATCATATCTTTTTGAAAAGCTAACCTACTTAGCATTAAAATTAGACACATTTTCTTTAAGAGTTCAGGAGAAATAATATTCACTAAGAGCCAAGCTGCCAAAATATGGATGTTTTATGACCATTTTATTTGCCTCTCACACAAATATACTTGAAGTTGTTCTTCTGAAAATATTTAACAAGCGGCCACCAACATGGTCCTAACACAGTGGGCTTAAGTGTTGCATCCTCAAGATCAGCTTGAAGACTGCATATGACAAGTTTCACATTATGCTGAGTTTGAGAATTAATTCATTGAACCCTTCCTGACCCAGGCACCAAACTTTCCAATAACTTATGCAGAGTATTGTATAAATGTGAATCACCATCTGAGTGTAGGTGATACAACCACAGGCACAATAATAATAGCAGGTAATGTTTATTTCACGCTATTTCCCAGATACTCTTATAAACACTTTTCAGCTATTAATAATTACCTTTGTTTTAAAAACAAATAAGCTGAATCCTGAGGGGTTAAATTGCCCAGGATCACAAGCTAGTAACTGAGAGTCAGCACTGGAATTATAGCAGTCTACTCACAAATCCATATTCCTAATCATGCAATTTTGAATCAAAATTTCTCTACAATGAAGAGGCAATGAAGCTCCTTCCCCTTAAAATCTATACCTAAACCTCCTGCATACAGTCTATAACTGCTCTTAATGAAAAAAACTCACTCCTAAATATTTATGTGTTACGTATATATTGATACTTAATGAATTATCTCAAATTCTGTCATCTGAAAACAGTGAGAAGGTATTATTACAGTTTCTGAAGGTGAGGGATTTTTAAAAACAATTATATATATACACTTTATTTGTATTTGGTTAGGTGGGATCCTAGTTTCCCAATCAGAAATCAAATCTGTAGCCCCTTGCAGTGGAAGAATGAATTCTTAACCACTGGACCACCAGGAAGTCCCCGAAGACCCTGAATCTAAGAGCAGCTCAGCTGGGACTCTGACCCAGGGTTTCTCATCTGCTCTCCATTAGTCATCTGAGCATGTGTGTGGGACCATGGACCTGCTTCACAATGGTTTAATTATATGGCTGTTGGCCTCAGTTTCTGGCCTCAAACCTCTTTGTAAGGATACTTGAGCATCCTCAGGCACAATAGCTGGCTTCCCCCAGAGCAAGTAATCCAAATAGAGAGGGAAAGGCAGAGACCATGAACCTTGTAACCCAGCCATGGAAGTTGTATAACATGAATTCGTCTTTAGCCCATCACTAGAGGTGAATCACTAAGCCCAACCCAAACTCAAAGAGTAGGGCAAGAGGCTCTTTGTTGAAGAATATGTCAAAGAATTTTGCACATATATAAACCACCACTCATATCTTTCTCATTGCAAATATTCTAAATTATTTTGGCTCTAGGTCATCTTTTGTCCCTGCTCTCTTGACTTTATTGCAATGTGCTCACAAGGGTTGAACTAATCAGGGCTGGATGCTCCCCCCGCCCCAGGTCACTATTCATACCTATTGGAAGGGCCCTCATCAGAAGATATAGACCACAGCAGATATTCACCCAAGCCCTGCCCTATAGCCACGTGAGACCCTGAATATTCTGTTCCTATTGCCTTGACCAAATTGACAAATAAACAAAATTTGTTGCAGGCTCCAATTACCAGCAATTCTCCCTGGATCTCAGGATCCTCCTACCTGCCCTGGTCCAGAATCCTCCACTCAGGTGTATGGGGTAGTCAACTTGCCTTTCTACCTGCTCCTCCTGTAACACCATCTCCTCAAAGCTTCACTCTCAGCTGGCACTGAAGGGGAGACCCTCCCAATATGACCCAGATTTTCTCAACCTTGGCCCTAGTTACATTTTATCTTAAGTAGTCTGGGAGATGATGAGGGACAGGGAGGCCTGGCATGCTGCAGTCCTGGGGTCACAGAGAGTTGGACACAACTGGGAAACTGAATAACAAATGTTCTTATGCTTTTGTGTGTGTGGAGGGCTGTCTTGTGTATTGTAGGATGGTTAGCTGCTGGGCTATATCTATGAACAGCACTCCCTGGTTTTGCTAAACAAAAAGTCTGCAGACATTGCCAAATATTCCCCAGGGGACAAAGTGTCCTTGATTTAGAACCACTGATCCTAGCTATTATGAGTGAAATTGGCTGAGTGAGAGACATGAGTCTTATCAGACAAAATACATGCAAAGTGTTGACCTAAAACAGGTTGCCAGATATTTCTCCAGCAAAATCAATTTTACTTGGTATCAGCAGAGAATTGCAATTTGGGGTCTGCAAACATGGCAAGCCAATTGCCAGGCCCCCACAAAAGTGGAGAGAACAACCTTGTAGAGGGAAAGAAAGGTGGGAAAGCTGGAATAAACAAAGCGTTCATGGATTTCCTTGGCTGAGTCCTTAGGAGGAAAGAGAAATCTTTCTCCTTCTTGGTGGGTTTTCTTTCATTACAGGGCATGAGAGCTCCCCTTGCTCGTCTTCCCACTCTAGTTAGATTTTGCAAGCACTACATCCCATTCTTCACATATAAGGAGCAGTTCTGTCTACTCAAGGCTATGGTTTTTCCTGTGATCATGTATGGATGTGAGAGTTGGACTGTGAAGAAGGCTGAGCACCGAAGAATTGATGCTTTTGAACTGCGGTGTTGGAGAAGACTCTTGAGAGTCCCTTGGAGTGCAAGGAGATCCAACCAGTCCATTCTGAAGGAGATCAGCCCTGGATTTCTTTGGAAGGAATGATGCTAAAGCTGAAACTCCAGTACTTTATGCGAACAGTTGACTCATTGGAAAAGACTCTGATGCTGAGAAGGATTAGGGGCAGGAGGAGAAGGGGACGACCAAGGATGAGATGGCTGGATGGCATCACGGATTTGATGGACGTGAGTCTGAGTGAACTCTGGGAGTTGGTGATGGACAGGGAGGCCTGGCATGCTGCAATTCATGGGGTTGCAAAGAGTCGGACATGACTGAGTGACTGAACTGAACTGAACGATATTTGGAGTTAAACAGGAAAGATTTCAGTACATAATTAGTTTAGATGGTTGTCTCTTCAGTTGCTACTTGGCTTGCCTTCTACTAGCTGGTTTCTGGGAGGGAAGATGATCTTCCCTCTGGGAGGGAAGGCAGAGATTTTGGTATGTTTTCTCAAAGCTACAAATACTTGAGGAATCTGAGAAAGCAGAACAAGGATAGTAGAAAAAGCAAAGTCATTTTTCCATGTTAAAATTATTTTAGGATGTTTATTAAATGTTCACCTTTTTGTTTAAGGTAAACTTTACTGAGTAGTATCCATGTACATGTCACTTGCCTAACCATTTTTAAAAAATGTGAACTCATTTAATACGTTTAACAACCCATGCAACAGACATTATCCCCATCCTTGTGACATAGGAAGGAGCTGAGGCATAGATATCATCTTCCTTAATAGCTATTTTTTAAATTGCTTTAAAGGTTGCTCTTCTCTCTGTTCCCAAAGGGCTTTGCTTTTGTTCACTAGTACTTCTCAGTTTTCTCTACCATGATTCATGTTAAGCTTTGAAAACTTAAAAAAAATATCAAAAATTTCAGGGGTACAGCTACCTCTCCATTATCTGGAGGGAAATAATAGAAGCCAGAATCAGTAAGAGAAGAAAAGAAACCCAACTAGAGATGCCAGCACAAGAGTGAACAGGAAAGTGGTTTTGATTCTGAGAGGGTCAGGGGGCAATACCATGATTCATGTTAAGCTTTGAAAACTTAAAAAAAATATCAAAAATTTCAGGGGTACAGCTACCTCTCCATTATCTGGAGGGAAATAATAGAAGCCAGAATCAGTAAGAGAAGAAAAGAAACCCAACTAGAGATGCCAGCACAAGAGTGAACAGGAAAGTGGTTTTGATTCTGAGAGGGTCAGGGGGCAGCTGAATGAGTCTGGTAGGAGACCAAGATGGGAGGGTGAAGACAGGGTAAAGAGAGGTGTTTCTGCAAGGATAGGTGCTGGGAGCCAGCACAGGTCATCCCACTCATGACAAGGTCATGTAGAAGAGATCTGATAAACAAGGCTTCAGGACTTGAAGGACTCCCTGGGCCTGCCCGAGCATCTACTCCCAAAACCAGAATCTGTCTGTCTTATTATTTTGTGCCTTTCACCAACTCTCCTGACGTTAACAAGGGGCTATCCCCAACCACCTTTCTCTAGAGAAAATCAACTTAGGGCTCTAGCTAATAAGTCTCTGGGACATGATAGGAGTATTCAAGCCATTTCCTTCTCCAATGCATGAAAGTGAAAAGTGAAAGTGAAGTTGCTCAGTCTAGTTGAGCAGCCTTTATCAAAAGAGGGTCATAAAATGTCCATAGGCCTCCAAGGCCAGAAGATAATGTACACAATATTGTTTATGGAAAAGTTTTGCAGAAAATATCCTGGTTTCAATAAAGACAAAACTGCTGGAATGTTTGGACTGACTCTGTATGATCTTACATCTTTCATTTCCCTCTATGTACAAGTCAAGGTATAAAAGTCCCTTTAAAAAATAAAGTTACGGGCCTCATTCACCGAAGAAGCTTGGTCTCCCTGTGTCTTTCTTTCTTTCTTTCTTTCTCTCTCTCACTCTCTTTTTCAGGCTGATCCCTTGGAGCATAGAGGCTCTCTGCATTCACTTATCTGCCTGGGCTTCTAAGACTTGAATGAATAGACGCTCTGCGTCTTCACTCCCCCGGGGAGACTGCGAAGATGCCTGTGGTCTCTGTGAACAGAACAAGTCTCTTGTCTTGGGGCTTTACTAGCTCTCTGTGTAAACCAAGGAATATCAGCTTCTATTCTTTCCTCTCTCATTTATTCATTCATTTATTCATTCACCAATGCCATTTCTCCTGAGGGTTCCCCTAGATCCTGCAGGGGCTAGACCCTGACAGATAGGGCAGATGTCCTTAACACAAGCTGGCTTTTAGCAGAAACTTGACTACAAAGAAGAACTCACCTTTAAAAAAACCACAGTCAGCATTCAACTGATCCTAAGAAATTGTAACCTGTTGGATGATGCTGCAAATAACTATTGAGTGCCTACTTTTTATGTCCAGTCATGCCCTATGTGTCAGCCTCCTTACTTGCTTTTTTCAAAAGCCATCAACAGCTTACAACTGCTTCCTTAGCTCAGTAATAAAGGTCTTCTATAATCTGACCCTATCCAACTTTTTCAGCACAATCGTTGCTCACTATGCACCAGGTAGATAAACTTTGATTTTCTATGAAATGCCTTTTCCACCACTCAATGTCTGCTTAAAATGCCCTTCCCCCAGTACTTGCTCTGTCAAAACGTTTCCATCCTTCAAAGACCAGATCAAACATCTCCTCAACCATTATTCAATTTCTAATTAACTCCAGTTGGAAGTACCTTCCAACTTTGACATCTGTAGTACTCAGTTTCTACCTCTTTGAGGAACTTTTTGAATGTAGCCTCTGTAATAATAAGCTGCGTGTCTGTCTATCCAGGCACTAAACAGTGAACCTCTTAAGGGGAGGAACAAGTTTTGTTCATTTTTGTCTACAAATTTTGAAAATCATACATTGTTCCTCTGTAGCTAAGTTATGTCCAACTCCTTGCTGCCCATGGTCTGCAGCATGCCAAGTTTCTCTTCCTTCATTATCCCCCAGTTCAGTTCAGTTTAGTTGCTCAGACATGTCTGACTCTTTTCAACCCCATAGACTGCAGCATACTAGGCTTCCCTGTTCATCGTCAGCTCCCAGTACTTGTTCAAACTCATGTCCATTGTGTAGTGATGCCATCCAACCATCTCATCCTCTGTCATTCCTTTCTCCTTCTGCCTTCAATCTTTGCCAGCATCAGCATCTTTTCCAAGGAGTCAGTTCTTCATACCAGGTGACCAAAGTATTGGAGTTTCAGCTTCAGCATCAGTCCTTCCAATGAAGATGAAAGGAGGGCACAAACAAAACCTTGTGTGCACCAGAAGCCAGGAGAAAGAGCAGTAATCTCACAGGAGACTGAGCCAGACTTGCCCATGAGTGTCTAGGAGTCTCCGGTGGAGGCATGGGTCAGCAGTGGCCTGCTGCAGGATCGGGGGTACTGAGTGCAGCAGTGGTGCACAGGACCTTTTGAAGGAGGTCGCCATTATCTTTTTTACTTCCACCATAGTTTGGTCTCATGTCAAACAATAGTGAGGGAACAGAGCTCTGCCCATCAACAGAAAATTGGATTAAAGATTTACTGAACATGGCTCCATCCATCAGAACAAAACCCAGATTTCCTTAGTTAATATACCTCCATAAGCCTATTCCATAAAGTTTCCCTCATCGCTCAGCTGGTAACTCATCTGCCTGCAATTAGGAAATGTGGGTTTGATTTCTGTTTTGGGAAGATCTCCTGGAGAAGGAAATGGCAGCCCGCTCCAGTATTCTTGCCTGGAGAATCCCATGGACAGAGGAGCCTGGCAGGCTACAGTCTACGGGATTGCAAGAGTTAGACATGACTTAGTGACTAGACCACCACCATCATAAGCCTCTGATCCTTATCTTTCAGAGGGCAGACAGAATGAAAACTACAATCACAGATAACTAATCAAATTGATCACATGGACCACCTCCTTGCCTAACTCAATGAAACTATGACCCATGCTGTGTAGGGCCACCCAAGACGGACAAGTCATGGAGAGTTCTGACAAAATGTGGTCCACTGGAGAAGGGAATCACAAACCACTTTAGTATTCTTCCTAGAGAACCCCATAAATTCAGGTCCATTGAGCTGGTGATGCCATTCAACCATCTCATTCTCTGTCAACACCTTCTCTTCTTACCTTCTATCTTTCCCAGCATAAAGATCTTTTCCAATAAGTCATCTCTTCATATCAGGTGGCTAAAGTATTGGAGCTTTAGCATCAGTCCTTCCAATGTATATTCAGGGTGGAGTTCCTTCAGGATTGACTGGTTTGACTTCCTTGTAGACCAAGGGCCTCTCAAGAGTCTTCTCCAGCACCACAATTCAAAAACACCAGTGCTTCAGTATTCAACTTTCTTTATAGTATGAATTTCACTCCTGTACATGATTACTGGAAAAACTATAACTTTGACCATATGAACCTTTGCCAGCAAAGTAATGTGTCTGCTTTTTAATGCACTCTCTAATTTGGTCATGGTTAAACGTCAAGTATCTTTTAACTTCATGGCTGCAGTCACCACTTGCAGTGATTTCGGAGCCCAAAATTTAAAGTCTGTCACTGTTTCCACTGTTTCCCCATCTATTTGCCATGAAGTGATGGGCTCAGATGCTATAACCTTAGCTTTTTGATTTTTGAATTTGAAGCCAGCTTTTTTGCTCTCCTTTTTCACCCTCATCAAGAGGCTCTTTAGTTCCTCTTTGCTTTCTGTCATTAGAGTGATATCATCTATATATCTGAGGTTGTTGATATTTCTTCCAGCAATCTTGGTTCCAGCCTTGCTTCATCCAGCCCAGCATTTCGCAAGATGTACTGTGCATATAAGTTAAATAAGCAGGGTGACAATATACAACCTTGACACACTCCTTTCCCAATTTTGAAACAGTCTGTTCCATGTCTGGTTCTAACTGTTGCTTCTTCAAGAGCCAAGTAAGGTGGCCTGTTATTCCCATCTCTTTAAGAATTTTCCAGTTTGTTATGATCCACATAGTCAAAAGTTTTAATGTAGTCAATGAAGGAGAAGTAGATATTTTTATGGAATTCCCTTGCTTTTTCTATGATCCAGCAGGTCTTATCAATTTGATCTCTGGTTCCTCTGGCTTTTCTAAATCCACCTTGTACATCTGAAAATTCTCAGTTCACAAACTCCTGAAACCTTACTTGAAGGTTTGAGCATTACCTTGCTAGCATGCAAAATGAGTGCAATTGTGCAGTAGTCTGCACATTCTTTGGCATTGTCCTTCATTGGGATTGGAATGAAAATTGACCTTTACCAGTTCTGTAATCATTTGTATTCAATAAGTATTTGTTGAATTAAATTGAAATTTGAGGATTTGATGCCTTGGCAGAAAAATTTCCACTTTCTGATATATGCTGTTAAGTGCCTTAATAACCTTGGCATTTATAGAACATTTTTCATTTCTTAAGCACTTTATAATCTGTAGTTAACCCTTCAGTGGCCCTGGCAAGCCTATTTTAAGTAATAGAGCGGCTATTCCATACCTCTTGGGATAGCATTATCTATTAACCTGTTGTTACATGAGGTAAATGTACCAAATCCAAAAATATAAAGTAGATTATGAGCCAATCAGAGGTTGACTTTATGAGCCAATCAGAGGTTGACTTTATGAGCCAATCAGAGATTGACTTTATGAGCCAATCAGAGGTTGACACGCCTCCCCTCTGGGCTATATAAGCAATCGCTTTCCCTGCATCGGGGCCCTCGCCACTTCCTAAAAGAGCTGTAGCAATAAACCGCGTGTCAGAAGAATCCTGTCTGTGGCGTTCTCCTTATCGGCGAGGCGGGCGACCACACAGGAGATTTTTCCTTGCACAGAGTGTCTTGATCTTTCTATCAACATTAAAAGTCATCACCATTTAAGAAGAGAAATGGTATGTTAGGACATACTGATATTATAAAATAGGTAAAATACATAGGATGGATCATAGACTGGGAGACTTTTTCAGAAGGTGTACTATGATCAAATCTGAACTATCAGTAGCCTGAATTATGATAATGACACAAGAACGGAAAGGAAAGTTTGAAAGAATGTGAAAGGAGAACCAGGGTGACTGTTTCAAATGGAGAAACTTGATAATTGACTAGAATTGGAGAATGAGGAAAAGAGAGAAAATAAAAAGAACTAAAGTGTGGAGCCTATAAGAACACTGCATTAGGGTGGCCAGTTTAGAGTAAAATATGATGTTTACTTTTAGATTAAAAAAAAAACTTAGAGTTATGAATAATTTGCTTCTATCACAAAGATGAAATTAATTCATTCCCAAAGATGACCATCTACTTTTAAGAGAACTAATGTTATTTGACTATCTGTTATATACCAGGCACTTTATCGAGTGGTAATATAGTTTTTCCTTTTTAATATTCATAACTATCTGTTTGGTATAGGTACTAGTTACTGTTTATTAATATATTTTACAAATCAGAAAAATTGAAGTTCAAAGTGGTTAATGAGAAGGAACCAACTACTTTTAGAATCTGCCTATTTTGAAGTGAGAGTCGAAGTTGATAAAAGCTCAAGAAAGCAATTTGTTGACGTTTTGGAAATTGCTATACATGTGATTTCTGATCCAGAAATTCTACTGTTAAGAATTTATCCCAAAGATATTCATACCTACATGTGAAAGTTTTTGTGTACAAGAGGAGTCCTAGCAACATTGTCTATAAATAACAAAAAGAGAGCAAATAAGATACATGTCTAAGGAGAGGACAATTTAAAGAAACTCTGATGTGATTCTAGGTACAATTCCTCATAAGAAGGGGAGCG
The DNA here is from genome assembly GCA_006408675.1 of Madoqua kirkii. NCBI lineage: Eukaryota > Metazoa > Chordata > Mammalia > Artiodactyla > Bovidae > Madoqua > Madoqua kirkii. The sequence continues at coordinate 29,546 of SJYC01061463.1, forward strand.
TTGTTATAACACCAGAAGTCATGGTAATTCTAATATGATTTTGTTTAGCATATTAATGCTTTGCACCAAGTAAAAGTGGCTTCAGATGCTTTTTTATCTATGCTGTCTAGCCCATTAATAATTACTGCGGCTCAAACATTGCCCCTGACTGTTGAGGAGCCTATAGGCTGGAAGTTGGTGTGGTGTGGGGCGGGGGGTGATGTCTTAGTTTGGGTTGCTCAGAAAAGACCCTGAGACAAGAATTTGAGTAAAAGGATTTGATGAGTTTATTTTGGAGGTGATCCTAGGCATACAGAAAGTAGGGAAATAAGTAATTAATAAAGGGTGCAATGTCAAGTTAGGAGTCCTGTGTATAAATTATGGGAGATAGTGGAATACAGGTACTCAAGAATTATTCTCACATATTGGTGTAGATTCACATTGCATCCCATCAGTCACTGGTAGAGAGCTTTAACTGCTTTTTTGTTTTAATTCTCCTGCCCTTCCAACCAACTATCTATAATATATACTTCTTCAGGCTGTTAAGATGGGATAAAATCTGCATCTATAAGATGCAAAACTGATTGCCAACACCTGAAAGACTAGGAGAGAGGAAGCTGGCTTAGGCCTCAAGCCTGCAAACTCCCCTTCTTCAGGTAACTCCCTGAAAGTATTCTTTAGCACCCTGATTTTATAGAAATTTGGATGTTACAGACTGTCATAACAGAATCGCCTGTATGTATTGCAGTTATGCTGCTTACATTGAAGATGTGACTTTCGGTTCACGCAGAAATACTTGTACTATGTAGCTATTTAAAGAATTTTTTCATAGGACAGCCCTATCTAAACTATTGGAAATTTTGAAATTACCCAACCTAATATTGGACTGGGTGGCTGTTTCCTTCTCCAGGGAATTTTCCCGACCCAGGTATTGAACCCAGGTCACCTGCATTGCAGGCAGGTTCTTTATTGTCTGAGCCACCAGAGAAGCCCCCAAAACAGCTACTCTCCAAACTTAACAGAAGCAGAAGACATTAAGAAGAGGTGGCAAGAATACACAGAAAAACTCTACAAAAAAGATCTTCACGACCTGGATAATCACTATGGTGTGATCACTCATCTAGAGCCAGACATCCTGGAATGTGAAGACAAGTGGGCCTTAGAAAGGATCACTATGAACAAAGCTAGTGGAGGTGATGGAATTCCAGTTGAGTTGTTTCAACTTCTGAAAGATGACTCTGAAAGTGCTACACTCAATATGCCAGCAAATTTGGAAAACTCAGCAGTGGCCACAGGACTGGAAAAGGTCCGTTTTCATTCCAATCCCAAAGAAAGGCAATGCCAAAGAACACTCAAACTACCACACAGTTGCACTCATCTCACATGCTAGTAAACTAATGCTCAAAATTCTCCAAGCCAGGCTTCAGCAATATGTGAACCGTGAACTTCTTGATGTTCAAGCTGGTTTTAAAAAAGGCAGAGGAACCAGAGATCAAATGGCCAGCATCCACTGGAT
>SJYC01061465.1:0-28766 GCA_006408675.1 Madoqua kirkii
AACTCCTTCACCCAAGGGGACTTCAAACCATGCAAACCTCATTTACAGATGATGAATTGAGAGGCTGCAAGCTAATCAATCCAGAGACATGCAGTTATTTAGTTATCATTATATTTAGGATTAGTATCCAAGCCTAATACTTCATATTTCCATAGTTCTTCTTGATGGGCGAATATGGTAGAAAGCACCAGCTTTGGTATTTCCTAGGCCTGTATTCTTGCCTGGAGAATCCCAGGGATCGTGGAGCCTGGTGGGCTGCCATCTATGGGGTCACACAGAGTCAGACACGACTGAAGCGACTTAGCAGCAGCAGCAGCAGACCTGTATTTGGTCTGCAATGCTTACTCTGGCAGCAGGGTATCTGTGCTAGTATAATACCAGCTGTGGACTGGAATGTTGTGTTATTTCTTAAAGTAAGTCTCCTCTGCCTGTTGGCTGAGCAAAATTTTTGTCATCTCTTCTTTTAGATTGAGATTGGCTTATATTCCAATGTAAAGTGTTGAGGCCAGGTAGGAAACTATAGCAAAGCAAAAAGAATGGAAAAAATAATAGGAAGCTCCAATTAAAGCACCAAAAACATTATAGAAACTAGACTGAAAGGGTTTCATTTTAGCTCTGTGAAGAAAGGGAGATTATTCAGTCTACTTGATAACTGGCCAAATCTGCTTTAATTATAAATTTTGAATCACCATCTAAGCTAGTCTAGCCTCTGATTTATGGACTAAATGGTACTAAAAGAAATTTGCCCATATCAAACATTTTAATGAGATTTCTTGACATAAAAAGATATTATTGGCATCAGCCTTCCAAGAGTTTAAAGAATATTTTGGAGTCATATGAGCACTAGCAATTTTCCATTTTTTGTTTGTTAAATAGTCCTCTGTTTTTTTCTGATATTCTTTTATTTATAATTTATTAAGCACCTACTATGTGTCAGCTATGCTTTAGAAAAGAACACATCACCTTTGCTTTGCTTCTCAGAACTATTACTGAAAAACTGCATTTCACCTAACATTTGCCATTTACGCACAACTAAAAACAGTCATGTCATTTCAAAGCCAGTTTCACTCCTGCGTCTACATAGGTGACATAAGTCAGCCTACATCTTTCCTCTTGTTTCATCCTGGCTTCTTTTCATGGCCTGCTGTGTTTTCTGTGTCTCTGTTGTTTCTTTTGTTCCGGACCCTTCTTTCTTAACACAGAGTTTCCGAATCATTCCTATCAGTAGGTAACCAGGCTCACACAGAACCCTGAGAGGCAACTTGTGCTTTCTAATTTACAGCTTGATTACGTTCCCTTGTAGCAGAGAGGAGTGGGTTTTGTTTGTTTTGTAGTTTTCTTTTCATAGGTTCACAATAGGAGGTGGACAAGGTGGTTCCTGGAAAGAAAGGGAGGGAATTGCTGCAGTCATAAGCCCCCCTGCACCGATTATTATAACAACTTGCCTGCAGAAGGCACCCCCACCTGAGCCTGGGGTAAGGGTTCTCTTCCTTGGATGTCTGGCAAAAGCCTCGCCTGCAGGCTTGTACCACAGCTGCAGCCCACACGGTCCTGTAGGATTCTGGGTCTCCACTCTCCCCATTTCCAGTCTACTTTCTCTAAGAAGTTCTCTAATTGCAGGATATGATGACTATACCTATAGACCTATACTTTTGGCTTAGAGTCAGGGTTTCCCTTTTACAAAATGAAATGGGTTACATTGGCTAGCTGTTCACCCGCTGCAGTTTTTTTTCTTCCTTGGCACTAACACAAACTACAATCCTTAGACCCTCTTTCCCTTAGCATATCATGTGACCGAGTTCTAGTCACTAGAAGGTGGCAGAAAGAGCCACGTGACACAGCTGCTGTTGTTCAGTTGCTGAGTCTTGTCCAACTCTTTGCAACCCCATGGACTGCAGCGTGCCAGGCTTCCTTGTCCTTCATTGTCTCCCAAGTTTGCTCAAACTCAGGTCAGTGATACCAGCCAACCATCTCACCCACTGTTGCCCCATTTTCCTGCCCTGCCTCCTGACACAGTATCAGGGTCTCTTCCAAAGAGTCAGCTCTTCACATCACGTGGTCAAAGTATCGGAGCTTTAGCTTCAGCATCTGTCCTTCCAATGAATATTCAGGGTTGATTTCCTTAAGGACTGGCTTGTTTCATCTCCTTGCAGTCCAAGGTACTCTCAAGAATCTTCTCCAGCACCATGATTCTAAAGTACAAGTTCTTCAGCACTCAACCTTCTTTATGCTCCAACTCTCACATCCTTACATGACTACTGGAAACACCATAGCTTTGACTATATGGACCTTTGTCCAGAAAGGGATGTCTCTACTTTTTAATATACTGTCTAGTTTTGTCATAGCTTTCCTTCCAAGGGGCAAGCATCTTTTAATTTCATGGCTGCACTCACTGTCCGCAGTGATTTTTGGAGACCAGAAAATAAAATGTATTGCTGTTTCCACTTTTTCCTCATCTATTTCCTGTGATGTGATGGACTGGATGCCATGATCTTTGTTTTTTTTTCCATTAGTACCCATTCTCTGACCCAGGTTTCTGTTACTTATTTCTGGTACTTATCTCACTCGAAGGGTATTATATAATTAGAGATGACTTCAGTACATTCTCCATCACTGTTTAATCAAATTTTGGCTATATTCCCGGCATTAGGCATGATTCACTTAACTTTATTCTTAAGCTCCTACTGGGGCTTGGGTCTCTGACATTTAGCAGCTCTGCTTGGTGCATGACTTCTCTCACATGGCTTACTTTATTTTAGCAAATCTACTTTTTCCCTAAACACTGGTATGTGGACCAGCAGCGTGGATCAGTTAGAACAGCAGAATTCATTCCTATTGAACTAGAATCTGCATTTTAACAAGACTCCCCAGTGGCTTGTATACTCTTAATGTTTGACAAGCAATTCTTTTTCTCTGAAGAAAGGTTGATTTCTTTAGCAAGATTTGTTGCTGTGGGTGCTGTTGTTGCTTTGTTTGTTTTCTCTTTTTCTTTACCCACTTGGCTTGTGACATCTTAGTTCCCTGACCCGGGACTGAATCCCAGGCCCTGATATGGAGAGCATGGAGTCCTAACCACTGGCCCACCAGGGAATTTCCTAGCAAGACTGTGATTGCCCCAAGTTACAGAGGAACATTAGTAATACATTTTGCATAGGATGGCAAGTTAACCAACAATGGATTCAACTCTTTCCAAGTGAATCTACTGTGAAACCAACCAAGCTGATCTGAGGATTTTGCTTTCCATGTGAAAATTTGTTCTTGAGATTGAGTTTGAAAGAATGTACGCTGTTGGCTATCACTTAATAATGATTCACCTGAGACTACCAGACTTTTGCAGTTTTCCATTCAGCAAGAAGAGGGCCAACTGAAATGGTGAAGGAAGTCCTATCTCCTTTGTAACTTTTGGAATCTTTATCTCTGTTGCAGATGATGGGGAGGGCTAAGGTTGGCAGATAAAATACAGGACGCTCAGTTAAATATGAAAGTCAGATGAATAAGAAGTGCCTTTTCAACATTAGTGTGTCCCAAATATTGCATGAGACATACTTATATTAAATATTCATGGGACATGATTATACTAAAAGTTATTCATTGTTTATCTGAAGTTCAGACTTAACTGAATGTCTTATATTTTTATTTTCTAAGTCTGGCAGCCATAGAGAAGGCAAAACTTGAAAGAGGCAAATTAATGGGAAATCAGAAGATAGTATTTCAATGTCATTATTTATATTTTAATGTAAAACATAAAGGCACCCTTTGAGCCTCCAGAGATCACTTTCTTGGCATCAGGACAGCCAAATTTATTCCCACCAAACTGGTGAAGAAACAAATGGAAGAGACTTTGATTTTGCATTAATCCAGGTATTGCTTTTAAGAATATGTATATCCTTGATGTAACACATCAAGCACCAGTCCAAATCTCAAATCAATCGCTGTGACGTGAGAAAACCAGGAATGTTACCGGCAATTAGCTGTTGAGAGCTGCTAAGTTCAGTGGAGATGTCTGCAGCAATGTCCTTTGAGATGTTAAATTCTGGTAGCTTTGACTGCACAGCTGTGGAGAGTAGGATTCCTCCAACATATTATAATCAACCACCCTGTCCATGAGCACCTGTGGCTCTTTAGGTCCAAGAAATAGGAAAACTAATATTGCCTTACAACCCAACCTAAATTGAATTTGACAAGTATTCCAAAAATTCATCATTTTCCAGGTAACCAGTTTCTTCAGCAGCTTAGATGATATGAGGAACTCATAAATTGGATGGTAATTAATTCCTTGGGTACCTCATTCCTATGAATTTATACCAGCTTAAACTATCAAGTGCTCCTGGGTAATTGTAAAGTGAATTATGTCAGAGCAATGTTTCACATCAGCAGGTTTTTTTAAATATAAAATTAAATGCTGCAAGCAAACTGTTAGTCTAATTCTTTTCTGCATATCATATTTTGCATCATCTGAAGAGGGGGAAGTTTTGTCTGTGGTAGATGGCAGATTTGAACACTCAGTTGAGAAATCCATACCTCAGGATAGATTTTCCCCACTGGAAAATAATCACTCCTGTTTATAACAACCATTTATTGTGAAAAATATCAAACAACCACAAAAGCAGAGAATATTAAACTCCAAGGTACCCAGGGCCCATCAGCACAGTGTCTCTCCATCTCCTCACTGCCACGTGGGATGGCTTAAAAGTAAACCTGAGACATTTTCTCTCACCTGTGTGTTTCAGAGTGTACCTGAAATGCAAGAATTTTCCTTTTAAAATATAGCCAATATATTGCCATTATTAATCACTGCAGATGGTGACTGCAGCCATGAAATTAAAAGAAGCTTGCTCCTTGGAAGAAAAGTTATGACCAACCTAGGCAACATATTAAAAAGCAGAGACATTACTTTGCCAACAAAGATCTGTCTAGTCAAGGCTATGGTTTTTCCAGTGGTCATGTGTGGATGTGAGAGTTGAACTGTGAAGAAAGCTGAGCGCCGAAGAATTGATGCTTTTGAACTGTGGTGTTGGAGAAGACTCTTGAGAGTCCCTTGGACTGCAAGGAGATCCAACCAGTCCATTCTGAAGGAGATCAGCCCTGGGTGTTCATTGGAAGGACTGATGTTGAAGCTGAAACTCCAATACTTTGGCCACCTGATGTGAAAAACTGACTCACTGGAAAATACCCTGATGCTGGGAAAAATTGAAGGCACGAGGAGAAGGGGATGACAGAGGATGAGATGGTTGGATGGCATCTCCGACTCAATGGACATGAGTTTGAGTAAGCTCCAGGAGCTGGCGATGGACTGGGAGGCCTGGTGTGCTGCAGTCAATAGGGTCACAAAGAGTTGGACATATATGTTTCTGCCATTATATCTGTAAAATAGTGCTGTGAAAATTCATTTAATAGCTGGGATAGTTGGATGATGAGATACTTCTGCTCATTGACTATTTGTTTATGAGTGTGGGTGAGGGGGGCTAGTACATATGGAAAAATAAATAAGTAAAATTGTTATTCACTCAGTCATATCTGACTCTTTGTGAACCCATGGACTATAGCCTGCCAAGTTCCTCTGCCCTTATAATTCTCTAGGCAAGAGTACTGGTGTGGGTAACCACTTGCCTCTTCAGGGGATCTTCCCAACCCAGGGATGAAACCTGGGTCTTCTGCATTGCAGGCAGATTCCATATTGTCTGAACTACCAGGGAAACCCAGTACATATAGAGAAAGCAGAAAAATTCTATATTCTGTCACTTTATTTACAAGTTTTCAATATTATGTTTAGATTTCTTAGTATAATACTTCAAAGATGATCAATAAGATTTTTAAAAATTTGTCACTATATACTCAGAGACTAAAACATATTTCGTGTTTTATGCTATTACCCTACTATCCTTTTTGGTGTTCAGATTGCCCTAGTAGGAACCTATTCAAATTGTCTTCTGAGTCTTTTTGACCTGATCCTAATAGTCGTTGGTAAGTTCATTTTGTTTTGTTTTACTTTCTGGTATACCAAGATGCTCCAGGATCTTTCTAACACATTTCTTTCTCACACTTGGAATAAGTCATTTTTCCAAGGAGCCTTGGATCATTTTAGTGGGAAATGCTACTTAGAGACAGCAATCTAGATGCTATTCTTTGCTACCAGGCAGGATCCTACTTTTAGGCACTTTAAGAACTATGAAGTTTTGAGTAAAATCTCAAAACTTCATAGTTCTTAGATTTGCAGAATTGTAATTTGCAGAATTTGCCTTTTCATAGTTTCATGGATATTGGTAGAAAAAATGAGATTCCTGGGTCAAAGATGCACAGTTTATAACTCGGAAGAAGCAGCCGGAGTGTCAGCATTTCTGCCTCAGTATCCCACCTTCCTGTTTCTTGCCCTGTGGGCCAGATACTGCTGCACAGGAGCCACATGTGTGATGCTGAGCTTAGAGAACCTGAATATTTTCAAATGGGCGATAAGCATTCTTGTTCTGAGCTCTGGAGGAAAACTCTGTCTTCATCTTTCAAGGCTTTTCTCTATATATGCTCAGTTTCTCAGACTCATTGCAATCCCCAGACTGTAGCCCACCAAGCTCCCCTGTCCATGAGGTTCTCCAGCAAAGAATACTGGAGTGGGTTGCCATGCCCTCCTTTTTGCTCTATATAAACACCCTGAAATGAGAGCTGGAAACAAAATGCAGTCAGTCCCTCTGCTCACAAGATGCACAAAACTGAGACACGTATGGAATATTATATCACAACAGGTGTTTTCAGTGGACATTTAAACTAGCAATGAATCCATTCAGACGTTTCCAGTTCAAATTGAAGTCAATATCATTTTTACTTAATGTATTGGTGTACGTTTGTGTTTTCTTTACTGCACACCCATGTCCCAGCCTCATGGACTCCAACATAATCCTTTATTTTCCTTGTCTAAGTCAAGAAATAATATTAAAAATAAAATACCAACACTAGCATTGAAAACATAAATACTATTATTACTATTACAGGTAAACTTTTTTGCCTTCTGTGCTTAAGGCTTTACATGCAAGAATATACAGTCAACTGATAAAACAGAAATGGCCTCAGACATAGAAAACTTATGGTTACCAAAAGGGAAAGGAGGGAGGGATAAATCAGGAGTTTGGGATTAGCAGATGCATACTCCTAAATATAAAAGAGATCAACAACAAGGTCCTACTGTATAGCACAGGAAGTTACATTAAATATCTTATAATAACCTATAACAGAAAATAATCTTAAAAAGAATACACACACACAAACATATACATATATGTATTCAATTCAGTTCAGTCACTCAGTCATGTCTGACTCTTTGCAACCCCATGGACCACAGCATGCCAGGCTATTTGTAAGGCACTGTGGAGGAGACCAAAAATGATTGGACAATGGCTCACTTTTCAGATGCTTATAGCTGAGAAGTTATGGTGTGTATATACGTTATATATATATATATATATAAGTACAATTTTACTTGTTATGTAAATGTATATATTTGATATATTTACATAATATGAATGTGTGTATCTGTGTGACACACACAGATCTATATAAATGTTGTCAACTATAAGCATCTTGTCCTTTCTTGGAGGCTCAGTGGTAAAGAAACAATCTCCCTGCGAATTCAGGAGTCACAGATTTGATCCCTGGGTTAGGAAGATCCCCTGGAGAAGGAAATGGCAACTCACTTCAGTATTCTTGCTTGGGAACTCCCATGGACAGAGGAGCCTGGTGGGCTACACTCCATGTGGTCACAAGTGTTGGACATGACTTAGCAAGCACACATACACACACAGAGGCTTCCCAGGTTGAGGTAGTAGTAAAGAACAGGCTTGCCAATGCAGGAGACATAAAAGAGGTGGAGCAGGAAGATCCCCTTGAGGAGGGTGTGGCAACCCACCCCAGTATTCTTGCCTGGAAAATCCCATGGACAGAGAACCTACAGTCCGTGGGGTCACAGAGAGCTGGACACAGCTGAAGTGACTTAGCATGCATGCACACGCACACACACACATGCCTCTCATATAAGCAAATATATATACATGTGCATATAGATATGTGTATGTGTGTATATATATGTGTGTGTGTGTATATATATATATATACACACATACATATAAACTCCCTGATGTTCAAGATGGTTTTAGAAAAGGCAGAGGAAACAGAGATCAAATTGCCAACATCCACTGGATCATCGAAAAAGCAAGAGAGTTCCAGAAAAACATCTATTTCTGCTTTATTGACTATGCCAAAGCCTTTGACTGTGTGGATCACAAAAAAACTGTGGAAAATTCTGAAAGAGATGGAAGTACCAGACCACCTAACCTGCCTCTTGAGAAACCTGTATGCAGGTCTGGAAGCAACAGTTAGAACTGGACATGGAACACCAGACTGGTTTCAAATAGGAAAAGGAGTACGTCAAGGCTGTATATTTTCACCCTGCTTATTTAACTTATATGCAGAGTACATCATGAGAAACACTGGACTGGAAGAAATACAAGCTGGAATCAAGATTTCTGGGAGAAATATCAACAACCTCAGATATGCAGATGATACCACCCTTATGGCAGAAAGTGAAGAGGAACTAAAAAGCCTTTTGATGAAAGTAAAAGAGGAGAGTGAAAAAGTTGCCTTAAAGCTCAACATTCAGAAAACAAAGATCATGGCACCTGGTCCCATCACTTCATGGGAAATAGATGGGGAAACAGTGGAAACAGTGTCAGACTTTGTTTTTCTGGGCTCCAAAATCACTGCAGATGGTGATTTCAGCCATGAAATTAAAAGACGCTTACTCCTTGGAAGAAAAGTTATGACCAGTCTAGATAGTATATTCAAAAGCAGAGACATTACTTGGCTGACTAATGTCCATCTAGTCAAGGCTTTGGTTTTTCCTGTGGTCACGTATGGATGTGAGAGTTGGACTGTGAAGAAGGCTGAGCACCAAAGAATTGCTGCTTTTGAAGTGTGGTGTTGGAGAAGACTCTTGAGAGTCCCTTGGACTGCAGGAGATCCAACCAGTCCATTCTGAAGGAGATCAGCCCTTGGATTTCTTTGGAAGGAATGATGCTAAAGCTGAAACTCCAGTACTTTGGCCCCTTCATGAGAAGAGTTGACTCATTGGAAAAGACTCTGATGCTAGGAGGGGTTGGGGGCAGGAGGAGAAGGGGACAACCGAGGATGAGATGGCTGTATGGCATCACGGACTCAATGGACATGAGTCTGAGTGAACTCCGAGTGATGGTAATGAACAGGGAGGCCTGGCGTGCTGCGATTCATGGGGTCGCAAAGAGTCGGACATGACTGAGTGACTGAACTGAACTGAACTGATACATACATATACATATATATAAGACAGAGAGAGAAGGTAGGAAGTTATTTTCAGATAAGGGATAAAAGTGAAAGCATTCCTCACTCAGTCGTGTCCGACTCTTTGTGACCTCAAGGACTGTAGCCTCCTTTCACAGAATTCTCCGGGCAAGAATACTGGAGTGGGTTATCATTCCCTTCTCCAGGGCACCCCCCAGCCCGGGGATTGAACCTGGTTCTCCTGCATTGTAGGCAGGTTCTTTACCATTTCCCTGGTGGCTCAGATGGTAAAGGTAAGGGATCTTAACTTAGCCTAATGACTTATCAGTGGGGATGAGTCAGCAGATATGAGGACAGACCCTACAGCATTTGACAACTGACTTAATCCCAAGGGCTTTCCAGCGGCTCAGTTGGTAAAGAATTTGCCTCCAGTGTGGGAGACCTGGCTTCGATCCTTGAACTGGAAGGATCACCTGGAGAAAGGCATAGCAGCCCACACCAGTATTCTTGCTTGGAGAATCCCATGGACAGAGGAGCCTGGCAGGCTACAGTCCATGGGGTCATAGAGAGACACTTGTACTTTTCAGTTTAATCCCAAGGGCAGGACCACTCTTGGTAGGGAAGGACCACTCTTGAGCCCCAGTGCTGGCGAGTGGATGATGGAGTCCCTACCAGCCCTAAGGAGGAACATTTTGTTTAGTAGGGTGTGTGATGGTGAGGTCAGGGCGGAGCACATGAGCAGCATGCACACCAGAAGCACAAAGAGAGCTGCTTCACTTTTCCCTCTCCATCTTCTGGATTATGACAAGGTAGAAAAGCATCGAAAGGCAGTGTATGGAAAATTTTATATATATAAATTAATCCTGTTATTAAGTGTATTAAATCAGAGTGACTATTTGTATGATCATATGGATAATGTGAAAAAAGTCTACATTTGCAGTGGCAGAGGAGCCCTTAGCAGCCGAGAACAAAAGCCAGTGTGTGACACAGGCTGGGGCTGTGAGAAGCATGAAGGAATCAGAAAGAAGGAACTTGTCTGGTTACCTGACAAAGTTTCACTAATCATTTAAGCGGTTGTCTTCTAAGGATTTAAAACAATTGAGAACTGGTTTAAGGGAGTTGATACTATTGACAAATCTGTTCTTAGTTGTATTTTTTAATTAATTTGCTTTTATTTTATTTATGTGAAATTACCTTTTTAACTGAAGTACAAATTTTGTCTTAGTTTTAAGTATACAACAAAGTGAGTCATGTATATGTATATTCTTTTTCAGAGTCTTTCTATTACAGTTTATTATAAGATATTGAATATCTTGTGTTATACAGTAAGATGTTGTTGGTTATCTATTTTATATAGTGTAGTGTGAATCTGTTAACCTCAAACTCCTAATCTGTACCCCCATTTACACTTTGGTAACCAAAGTTAATTTTCTATTGGCTGTGAGCCAGTTTCTGTTTTGTAAATAAAAGTGAAAGTTGCTTAGTCTGGTGGAACTCTGTAACCCCATGAACTACACAGTCCATGGAATTTTCCAGGCCAGAATGTTGGAGTGGGCAGCCTTTCCCTTCTCCAGTGGATCTTCCTGACCCAAGAATTGAATTCAATTTTTAGATTCCATTAAGAGATATGGGTCTTTTACAGCTGAGTAACATCCCACTGTGTGTGTGTGTATCTGTATATATATAATATGTACATATTATTTATACACACAGAGTCCATTCATCAGAGGATATGGCAACCCATTCCAGTATTCTTGCCTAGAGAATCCTGTGGACAGGGGGGCCTGATGGGCTGCTGTCCATAGGGTCATGCAGAGTTGGACATGACTGAAGCGACTTAGCATGCATGCACTGGAAAAGGAAATGGCAGCCCACTCCAGTGTTCCCGCCTGGAGAATCCCAGGGAGAGAGCAGCCTGGTGGGCTGCCATCTATGTGGTCACACAGAGTCGGACACGACTGAAGCGACTTAGCAGTAGCAGTAGTAGTCCCTTCATATGTCAATAGGAATTTAACTTCCTTCCGTGTCTTGGCTATTGTAAATACTGCTCCTATCAGCATGGGGGTATTTGTATCTTTTGAATTAGCTTTCATATTTTCTGAATATATACCCGATAATTATGTAGTTAATCATATGGTAACTCTATTTTCAGATTTTTGAGGACCCACAGTGGCTGCACTAATTCACATTCCCACCAATAGCACAGGAGCGTCTCCTTTTCTTCATACTCTCGCCATCATTTATTATTTGTAGTCTCTTTTTCCATTCCTTCACTTTCAGTGCATACATGTCTTTAGATATGAAGTGGGTTGCTTGGAGGCAACATACATATAAGGGTTTTTATCTTTATATCCATTCAGTCACTCATTGTCTTTTGGTTGGAGCATTTGATCCATTTACATTTTAAATAATTATAAATGTGTATATTCTTATTGCCATTTTGTTCATTGTTTTGAGGTTGTTTTTGTGTTTTTCTCTCACTATTCTTTTGTTTTCTTCTCGTGATTTGATGACTATCTATAGTGCTATGTTTGAATTCTTTTTACTTTTGTGTGTGTATATAGATTTTTGGATTGTGATTACCATTACATTTTTGTATAACTGTATATATGTGTGTCTATTGCTCTCTATATACGGACATCAAGGCTGTATGTAGTCACCCTGCTCATTTAACTTATATGTAGAGTACATCATGAGAAATGTCAAGCTGGATGAAGCACAAGCTGGAATCAAGATTGCCAGGAAAAATATAAACAACCTCAGGTATGCAAATGTCATCACCCTACTAGCAGAAAGTGGAGGATGAAAAAGCTGGCTTAAAACTCAACATTCAAAAATGAAGAACATAGCATCTGGTCCTATCACTTCATGGCAAATAGATGGGGAAACAATGAAAGCAGTTACAGATTTTATTTTCTTAGACTCCAAAACCACTGTGGTGGTGACTGCCGCCATGAAGTTAAAAGACACGTGCTCCTTGGAAGAAAAGCACAAACCTAGACAGTATATTAAAAAGTAGACACATCACTTTGCCAGCAAACCTCCAGAAGTCAAAGCTATGGTTTTTCCAGTAGCAATGTATGAATGTGACACTTGGACCATAAAGAAAGCTGAGTACTAAAGAATGGATGCTTTCAAACTATGATGCTAAAGAAGACTCTTGAGAGTCCCTTGGACAGCAAGGAGATCCAACCAGTCAATCCTAAAGGAAATAGACCCTGAATATTCATTGGAAGGACTGATGCTGAAGGTGAAGCTCCAATACTTTGCCCACCTGATGTGAAGAGTTGACTCATTGGAAAGACTCTGATGCTGGGAGGGACTGGGGGCAGGAGAAGGGGACGACAGAGGATGAGTTGGCTGGATGGCATCACTGACTCAATGGACATGAGTCTGAGCAAACTCTGGGGGATGGTGAAGGATAGGGAGGCCTGGTATGCTGCAGTCCATGGGGGTCACAAGAGTTGAACACAACTGTGCAGCTGAACAACAACAATATATGTGTCTAACTTGCTGATCTCTTAATTTTATATGCATTTTAAATATCTGGCATTTGTACCCTCCTCCCCTCATGATTACTGTTTGATGTCACACTTAACATATTTTTTTTGTTTCTCTCTTAATTGCTTATTGTGGACACAGATGATTTTATGACTTCTGTCTTCTAATTCCTCTAACTAGCTTTGAGTGTGGATGATTTCTTTCTGTATGTTTGCTTTTACTGATGAAATTTTTCATCTCATAATTTTCTTGTTTCTAGTTATGGCCTTTTCTCTTTCACCTAGAACAACTCCTTTAGTTGTGTTATAAATCTGCTGTAGTAGTATTCAATTTTTTATGCTTTTGCTTGTCTTTAAAGTTTTGATCTCTCAATCAAATCTGAAAGAAATCCTTGCTGGGTAGAGTACTCTTGGTTTTAGGTTTTCCCTTTGCATCATTTTAAGTATATCTTGCCACTCCCTTCTGACCTGCAGGGTTTCTGCTGAAAAAAACCAGCTGCTAGCCTTAATGGGTTTCCCTTAAATGTTACTTGTTGCTTTCCCTCTCTTGCTTTTAATGTTCTCTATCTGTAAATTTGTCACTTTGATTACAATGTTTCTTGGTGTGCTCTTCTTTGAGTAATCCTGTTTGGGACTCTGCTTTGTGAAACTGTGTGGCTGCTTCCTTTCCTAGCTTCGGAAATTTTCCGCTATTATCTAAGGACTTTCTCAGGCCCTTTCGCTCTTCTTCTGGGACACCAATAAGGGATTATCCGTGTGCTTGTTGTTGTCCCAGAGGTCCCCTCCTACTTGGCTCATTGTGGTTCCTGCTTTATGTCCTTAGTTGTGGTTATCTTTTAAGCAGTTATCTTTTCTGTGGGTTCTGGTTGTTTTCACTGATGGTTGTTCACAAATAGTTGTAATTTTGGTGAGCTCATGAGAGTTTGTTCCACTTTGTCTTGGCTGCTCTCTCAAAATTACCTTTATATTATAATACCTACTAATATTTGTAATGCTGGACATAAAACATTGTCCCTTGAGATATGTCTTCTAAAGATGTTTCCTCAAAATAATAATCCCAAGGATGCATAATGAGAACTAAGTGATGCTACAGACTTAGAGATCGAACTTATGGTTACTAGGAGGAGATGAGGGAGGGATATTTAGGGAGTTTCAGATTAAAATGTATACATTTCTATATATATTTAAAAATAAGCAAGAAGGACCTAGTGTATAGTGCTGAAAACTCTACTCAGTATCATGACAGCCTAAATGGCCAAAGAATTTGAAAAAGAACAGGTACGTATATGTGTATAACAGACTCACTTTGTTGTTCACCTGAATTAAAACAACATTGTTAATCAACTATACCCCAATACAAAAGAAAAAGTTAAAAGTAAGAGATGCTGTTGTCAACTGCAGTCACAAAATACTGAAAATTGTACATCACACTAACTTGTAGACAACAGTGCACATGGGAATACAGAGGGCCCTGAAATGTCTACCACTTACCAATAACACGGTGTGAGGCCCACGCTGAGCCCCTTAAACAATCTTACCTGATTGTCAGAATAATCCAGGGCCATGGGTGACGATTATCTCCAGGTACAGGTTACAGATCAGCAAATTGGGGCTTAGAAAAGTTGAGCTGTTGTCCAGGTCCCAAGGTCATTAAATTGATGTTGAAATCATTTTTGCCTCTAAGCGTCAATTAACTTAAACACAAACACACTTTGGAAAATGTTGCCCAGGGCAGATTGGTTTCCTGTTTCCAAAGCTTCTTACTTCTACTTGTCTTTGCTGATGTCCCACTCCAAATAGGTGGCAGTGCTAAACTTTTGCTTCTTTGTTTTGGTGGCAGCATGACACAGGCATTCACCAACCACCAACTCAAATTTTAAGCCCCTAGCCCGTCAAAGAGGCAGTGGAAATGTCTACTTGCTTTTCTGACCTCTCTAGTAACACCTCTAGGTTCAGGCTTTTTCTGATTACCTTCATAGAGCTCACCACTTTGGATTCACCCACGTTTAGCAATTAGAATGTGAGCTACGTCAAGTGGGTCCTCACTTGCACTTATCCAGCAAACTACAACACATAGAAACAATCGGCACTGCTGGGAATGACCAGACCCTGTGTTCAAAGAAGAAAATTAATGAATTCTCTCTTTATCGGCAAAGCATAGTAAGGCCAGGCAAGACTGCCGAAATTCACACTTTCATTTGCAGCTGAGTAATTAGATAACAATAAACTCTGTCCTAAGTCACCACTCTAAAGCCCAGCTGAAGCTATCAGCTGGTAAATGAGTCTAATTATTCTGGAGGAAAGGGTACATGTGCTAATACACAATAGAAAATAAAGCCCTGAGGGACACGAAAAATGCTAACGACTCAGAAAAGCAGATAAGAGCGTTATGATGAAAAGAGATATAAGGGAAAATGTAGTTTTCTCGAGATCGTTGTGAAAATCAGAGAGCAGCTGCTTGGCAAATGGTAAAACCTGAGTACAGAGGAAATGGTGTGACATTAAGCTTTTAATCTCTATCCTCTTTTTTTGTTCAGAATGTATCAAAGTAAGATTTTGTTTTAGATTATAGGAGAGTAACTTCTTGAAGTTTTAGGAAAAAATAATAAAACTCGGGTGTCAAGCAGCTCATTAAAGGGAAACTCTTACTTCCAGACAACAGAATAACTTTTAAAATTAGAACCTGATATTTTTATTGAGGACTCATTGTTTTGTATTTTAAATCTAAAGTAAAAAATGTGTCCTATGTAATAAAAATGTATTTTATGTTTTTCTGGAAGTATTTTTTGCACTGTAATTATGTAGAATTAAATGTACTTACTATTTGCATAATCATGAATTTTACAAAGAAAATTGAGTCAAATTGTAGGCTGACATTTTAAAATATGTATTATATACAAATTGCAAGTGGGATAACGTGTACTTTTGCATTTATTCGCTATGGTCTTTTGTATCTGGGGCAGGGACTGCATCTGTGTGTCGTTAAAATAAATGCCATGCACATTGTCAGTTCTGTAGATATATCAAATACTAAGAGTATTTATACCGAAGTTTTACTTGTACTTAACATTTTTTGGTTTCCTAAAGTTTCTCAATTTATTCATGCTATATTTGATACCTTTACTAGATCAACATCTGGTCCTATTTTTGAATTTTAACAATTTTAAACATTGATAGAATTAATTCCATCTGTAGGTCGTTAGTTTATCTTGATTTTCCTTCTCATTCTCTGACTTTGAGCCTTGTTTAATCCCGTTACTCTCCCACACCCCACTCTGCTTCTTTGGCCCTGCATCTTGCTGAGCACACATACGTCTTGGCTTTGGTGATTACATTCCCCATTGGCCCCATACACTATTGCCATTAGTGTCTGCAGGATGGTTTCTTGGGTTTATCAATAGCTCTAGTCCATAAATCTTTTGAACAGTGGTGTTGGAGAAGACTCTTGAGAGTCCCTTGGACTGCAAGGAGATCCAACCAGTCCATCCTAAAGGAAATCAGTCCTGAGTGTTCATTGGAAGGACTGATGTTGAAGCTGAAACTCCAATACTTTGGCCACCTGATATGAAGAACTGACTCATTAGAAAAGACTCTGATGCTGGGAAAGATTGAGGGCAGGAGGAAAAGGGGATGACAGAGGATGAGATGGTTGGATGGCATCACCAACTCAATGGACATAAGTTTGGGTAAACTCCTGGAGTTGGTGATGGACAGGGAGGCCTGGCATGCTGTGGTTCATGAGGTAGCAAAGAGTTGGACATGACTGAGTGATTGAACTGACTGAGTCCATGAATAGATTTGTGAAAAACTTGAACTTAGAGGACAGAGAAGTTTAGGACATTACAGTTCAGGAGACAAGATGTAAGAACTGAGTTCAGGAAAGCCTCTAAATATTTATGTCAACTAAAAAGGCAAAACCGACACTTCATACAAAGGAACAATCAGTTCAGTTCAGTCGCTCAGTTGTGTCCGACTCTTTGCGACCCTATGAATTGCAGCACGCCAGGCCTCCCTGTTCATCACCATCTCCCGGAGTTCACTCAGACTCACATCCATTGAGTCAGTGATGCCATCCAGCCATCTCTTCCTCTGTCATCCCCTTCTCCTCCTGCCCCCAATCCTTCCCAGCATCAGAGTCTTTTCCAATGAGTCAACTCTTCGCATGAGGTGGCCAAAGTACTGGAGTTTCAACTTTAGCATCATTCCTTCCAAAGAAATCCCAGAGCTGATCTTCAGAATGGACTGGTTGGATCTCCTTGCAGTCCAAGGGACTCTCAAGAGTCTTCTCCAATCAGTTGATATGCTTCTATGATTAAAATAAAAACTGGATAAACCCAGATCTGTGTGTATTACTGGTCTCTGGAACAACGTTCTACGGTGTCCCTTAGGTTGCTAGTAAGTTAGTGGATTTGCATTTGCAAGTGTCTCAGTAGAGGAAACAGAGAAAAGGCAGCTTTCACTTCCTTGTGCGGAATATGGGAAAATGCTCCAGTGGCTCCTAGAGAGCCCTGCTCCTTCCAGGTGTGGATGGAAAAAGAGACCATGGACATGAGTTTCCTGGGAGTACTACTTAATTTAGGCAGCATCATCCTCGTTAGGATCTTGGAAGAATCTGAAAATTCTCTCAAGGTGCTAGACTTCCTTGGATTTATCCCAGGACAAATGTTCATTCCATTGGGCCTCAAGCAAAATCTTCAGGGTTTTAGAAAGTTACAAGAAATGAGCTTTGAATCTGAAAAGACAGAGTACAATCCATTAATGATGGAAAATTAAAGGTGTCTTCCAGCCAGTGTTTTATTTGAGGACATTAATTAAAGAAAAAAGAAAGAAGAAAAGAAAGAGAAACCTCAAACCAGGACCTCAAAAAAAAAACAAAAAACAAAAACAAAAAACAAACCTTAGGATATGTTCATCTTAAAGTCATATAACTATAGTCACTGACCTAGTCAACCAATATTTATATCATTTTAGGCTAGTTCTGAGAGTCTAGAGTCTATATCATATCAGGACACTGAAATAAGAGAAACTTTATCATAAAAGCCAAGATATAGTGAATGTCAGGCATTCTTCTAAGCATTTTACACATTAGCTTATTTAAGTTACTTAATCCTCATGACAAATCTCTCTAATCCCATTTTACCTGTAAGGCAACTGACACATTCAGTTAGACAACTAGTACATAAAGGAACCAGCATTCAGATCTGGTTGTAGCTCCAAGGCCCAAGCTTTTAATCAGGATATGTGGCTTCTCTGGTTCTTGACAGATACTGGTCATCTCTTCAGAGTTCCTGGCTTTCACCAGCAACTTGGGTAATGGGCTCTGTGCTGGACCTGTCTCAGCCCTCCAGATCCACTTCACCTTGCTGTATGCCTCCACAGGCTCACCTGCTCTCCTGCTCCAGCTTAGATTCACCACGGAGAGGCATTGACAGGCGACCCAGGAGCAGGGGGAGACACAGGGAAGAACCTGCCCCACATCCATCCTCATTGCCAGGGCACTGCTAATTGGCTGTGTCTTTCTCTGTGTCTTCATCTCTAGCATGGTGATGCCTTGTGTGGTTATCGCTCTCCCATGGCAACGCTTTACCTTTTGTTTCTTCTCTTCTGTGTTGTCCCCACTTTGTAAAGAGTCCCTTTTTTATGCCTTTCTCATCAGTTTCCTGCAGAAACCTGGACAGATATGGATGCTTTTCAATGGACAGGGTGCCAGCTGCCAGTTTTCCTGTTTATCATTTATGGGGCAGCATGTGGAGAGTGCGGCACCGAAGATTCAAACTTCTGTTCATCAAAGGATTGTTTGACCGTCAAGGTCATTTGGGTCCCCCAAGGCTTCAGGCCTTGCCCCGGATAAGGTATTTCTACATATTAACTTATTTATTCATTCAAAAGTATTTACCAAGGACTTACTATGAGCTGGACATGGTGCCAGATACTGGAGATGCAGCTGTAAACAGGTTAGATTAGGTTTCGTGAATCTTACAATTTGGTGCTCTCATGAATCTTACAATTTAGTGAGCAGAAAGAAAAAATAATGAAGCCAATCTAATAATCGTGATAACTGCTCTGAAGGCAATAATCAGCAGAGTAGTATAGGAAACACCTGCTGGGTGAAAGGATGCTACTTTCAATGGGCTGGGTCAGGGAAGCCTCCTTGAATCCGACTGACCTGATGGAAGGACCCAGTTGTGTGAAGAACTGGAGATGGAGCATTCTAAGCAAACAGGATCACAAGTACAAAGACCAGGAAGCAATGACATTTTGGAGGAGAGGAAAGAATGAGTTGGAAGAAGCAAGGAGGAAAAAAATAACCTAGGGCTTTCTAATTCTAGAGTAGCTATTAAGTCTCTGTGGCATTCCCTGGTGGCTCAGATGGTAAAGAATCTGCATGTGATGTAAGAGACTCAGGTTCAATCCCTGGGTTGGGAAGATCCCCTGGAGAAGATAATTCCCTGGACAGGGGAACCTGGGGGGTTACAGTCCATGGGGTCACAAAGAGTCAGACATGATGAGTGAATAACACATACATGTTAAGTCTCTATGAAAAACATAAGGTTCCCCTTCCCTCAATTTTAGACAGGAGATGAATGGAAGAGATCCCCTAGGAAGCACCCAGCTAAGGGGAGTGATCCATTGGGAGAGTCTGAGGACTCTGGGCAGAAAGAATCCACGATTTTTTCAAAGGCAGAAAAGATTTTGTTTCTAGATTCTTATAGATCAGACCAATGATGTGGATTTGGAGGACAAGAGCAATGATTTCCCCCATTACTTGCAATGAGTATTATGAGTATTACTTCTTTGTCCTGAGAGTTTAATACAGGGTTTTGGGCATTCGGGAGGCAAATAAAACCTGACAACCCATATGTTTTTCATCTTTTTAAAAACTTTTGGATCTATGATAGTTAGGAATCTAAATCTGGTAAGATGCATCCTGAGGGATGTTTTCCTGTGTCTGGCCCTACATTCAGATTGGCATCCTTTCTGATTAGATGTCTCAGTTGCGAATGCACTTCTCCTGCGCCTCAGCTCATCATCCAAGATGCAGAAATGCAATGACTGCTATACTGATCAGGAAGAGGGGAGATTTCAGGCTACAGCTCTGGTTGAGGAAAGTAAATATGTTACAAAAACTGAAAATGGTTGACCAAATAATAATGAGCTCAAAAACTAGAAATGGTGATTTGAAACAAAAGCAAGTGGTGAAGGGCTAAAAGAACCTGTGAGATTTCTGCTACTGGCACTGATTTTTATTCATTTACTGATATCCTTAAGAAGTGGAGAGGGCTTGTTCCAGCAGTCATATATGTGGTATCTCTGGGCAATGCACAAGTGGTGGATGATTGGGGTAACATTTTAGATGTTTAGGATATTCGAAGAGTTATTTTTCAAGGATGCCGTCCAAAGCACAAAGGATGTATCCCAGGTTCTCCACGACGATGACCTTCCAACGCTATTACATTTCAACTCAGTCCTAGGACCTCCAGCTTCTCAGGTTACTTCCTCTTGCCAAGATTTTGTTACAGAAATTTTTATCCTCTCTGTCCTTTGCTCCACTTTCATTTTCTGTTTCCAAGTTTTCACTCCTCTTTGTCAATTCATTCCCAAAGTGTGGTGAACAACAGCCAATACTGTTAAAGAAAGGACATCGTTTAAGAAAGCTGCACATACTGGAATTTTGAATAAGAGAACTCACTGCTGTGGAGAAGAAGATTTTTAGCTCCTTATGAGTTACAAGGTCAAACTTCCTCCGACTTCTTAAAGACTCCTCAGTTTTGTAGACGGGATGGGAAATTCCATCTAATTTGCCCTTATCAGGATACTGAAGTGCCAGAGGTTTCTTAATGACTTGTGTCTGAGATATTTCCACATCATTTTTGATGGGGCCTGTTTCCTTGGGTCTAACACAGTGACTCATGAGGCAAGCTTACCTGGGGGTGAGATAGGAAGGCCTGTCCAGATGTTGTTTTTAATGAACACAATATAAACCACTTTGTTACCGCTTTGAGGCTTTCCAGGCTTCGTTATCCCTTTCTTTAGACTTTTCCTGCTATTTTTCCTTTGATCTACATCACATCTTTTAGTAAATATCCTCAAGATGCCTGTCATGCCTGTCCAACCAGGTGACCTGCTTTGTGTACTTAGGAGGTCGTGTAACTTAGGGGATCTTGTAAGCCTGTATTTCACTGCTTATATAATGTTTCTGGAAAGAAGGAGAGAGGAATCTAAACACCAGAATTGGATCTTGACTAAAAATTTACATAAATGAATTATTGGAATTACGTTTATAAGCACAAACAAAATTTTAAAAGGCTTGCTAACCTTTGAATCACTGGGTTGAAAATTGCTCACTCTGAAGGTTTGATCCCTTTATTCATCAGTGAGGCATATCTAAGAAATTATAAATGCAAACAGCAAAGATGTCATTTTGAACTGTTCTGAACTATATTTATCAGAATGATTTGACAGCAGAAGGTGGGGCCAAAATCTACCTTATTAACTAACTATGATTGGGAACAGGTAAATATTTTCCTTTATATATTTAGCCAAAGTGAACTTTCACATGTGGAGTTTATTTCCATAGCAAGAACTATCTGTATAACACAAGACCCGGTCATCAATTTCATTTCACATAAGTCACTGGATAGGAACATGTAGCTGTGATTAATTTAGCTTTTATTATTGCTTCAAGCAAAACACTTCAAAACAAAGTAGTTTAAATGAGCAAATGGAATATTCCTCAAGTGTTATCAGACAAGCAGGAAATCTAATAAAGTAAACCCATTTCTATTTTGAAGAGATGTCAGAGAAGTGGATATTTTGCAGGTTCTGAGCAGTTTTTATTCACAGTACCTTGAGCATCTACTCAGAAAATATAGTTTCCAAAATAAGTTAATCCCCATATTTTGAAGAGGAGCTTTAGAATTAGAATTAGAGTAACAATGATAATAATAGAACTTGTTGGAAATTATACAATGAACTTGAGATGTAGGGAAGTGGCCCTCTTATGAAGAGCTGGGTCATTTGAAGGGTAGGCAACAAAAAGAATACAGTACTGTTTCTTCAGGGGCAATCATCCTTTTCAGACACCTTGCACTATAAATATAAGCTCATAGATTTGCCATGTTGTGCAGGTATGTATTTCCCAACGGCCAAAAAACAAGCAAGCCAGCAAAAACTACGTAGATAGCAACATCTTAATTCGTATGTATGTGTATGTATATGTTTGTGTATGCATATGCATGTGTGTGTGTATACATGTATGTGTACACGTCAGTTCAGTTCAGTCGCTCAGTCGTGTCCGATTCTGTGCAACCCCATGAATCGCAGCACACCAGGCCTCCCTGTCCATCACCAACTCCCGGAGTTCACGCAGACTCACGTCCATCGAGTCCGTGATGCCATCCAGCCATCTCATCCTCTGTCGTCCCATTCTCCTCCTGCCCCATAACCTCTAATGAATAAACTGCCAGGTATTTCTCCAGCAAAGATGAGTTTATTTGGGATCAGCAGAGAATTGCTATTCAGGGTCTGCAAACATGGTGCGCCACATACAAGTCTCCTGATGGCAAGGGGGAAAGACCACCTTTTATAAAGGGAAAAGGAAGCTGGGAGGGCTGGAGTAAACAAACTCTCCATGGCTTTTCATTGCCTGAGTCTTTGCCAGGAAGGAGTTTTTCTCTTTCTGATGGACTCTGCCCTCATCACAGTGTGTGACAGCTCCCCCTGCTGGTCTCTTGACTCTATTTTATTTGAGGTTTCTATTTATTTACTTCCACACATATTTGTTTTGGCACCCCACTCTAGTACTCTTGCCTGGAAAATCTCATAGACGGAGGAGCCTGGTGGGCTGCAGTCCATGAGGTCGCTGAGAATTGGACACAACTCAGTGACTTCACTTTCACTTTTCACTTTCATGCATTGGAGAAGGAAATGGCAACCCGCTCCAGTACTCTTGCCTGGAGAATCCCAGGGATGGGGGAGCCTGGTGGGCTGCTGTCTATGGGGTCGCACAGAGTAGGACACGACTGAAGGGACTTGGCAGCAGCAGCATACATATATTTATACATATTTATTTCAATACGTATAAAAATAGTTCACACAAAGGTCACTTTCTAAAGAAACATAAAGCTGCATAGGTGAAGGTAGGGTGAGTAAACAGAACAAAAATAATCCGGATCACTGAAAAGCTTTTATGGCACCAAAGTAGAATAAAACTGTGAGAGCTCACAGATAAACATAACCCCAAAATAGATTTGCTACAAGAAGCTTTTAGAAAAGGGATAAAATCTATTCTCAAAGAGATAAAAAGGGACAGGACATCTATTAAAGAAGAACAATCCAGAATAAAATAAAAAACAAAATGAAATCTGCAATAGACCAAATAAAATCACTGTTGGAAGCCTCCAAGAGCTGGTTATTATGAGAGGCTGTTGGGTGAAGGAGTGGATAGAATGTGAGAGTTGGAGTCCGAGGATCTGGGATTAAAACTTGTTTGGTTATTTATTCACCATGCGACCAGGAGAAAATCCCTCATTGTCTCCGAACAGGTCTCATCATATGTAAAATGAGGTTAATGGTACAGCCTAGGCTAGTCAGAAACATCCCACTGTACACCCTGGGGAATATAATGTAAATGGTACCTCTGGAGCTATATAACACCATGCTAAAGGTCTACCATAAAATAAGGTTATTGCATCTATTTCTAATACATGGCAAGCAGTTCAAGCATGCTAATTTTACCAAAAAGCATAACAAAGCAGGTCTCATGACTAAATGCTGAATCAACAAAGTAGACGCTGAAAGTGACAACCATATCCTGGTCACCAAAGGAATAAATGTAGATATTAAAAAATCTGCAAAAAATATGACAACCAGGGATAATATATCTACAAATGACAGCATTTTCCAAAGAACACAGGATGAATGCATGCTGGCATTGGTAATTTGAAAATGTAATTTTTTAAGTTTCAAACATAAATAAAATAGTAATTAAGCTTAGAAATAGGCATCACCCATGTCTCAGGTTTTAAAAAACAACTGGCTGCAAGTAAAAATAATTTTGCAAACATGCAATTTGAAAACAGTGTTATATTAAGGAATAGAAAAATTAAAATTCAGAGAAACATTTTCCCCTCTGGATGAACTGAGCCCAGAAAGTGAAGAAATCTCACTTATAAACAGTTAAATGAATCAAGGTATTGCTTATGTGGAAAATCACCAAAATGACATTCCCTGATATGCAAATATATTAATCTTTTTAGAGGAGTCAGTGAAGACCTATTCCAGAACCCAGATATGAAGACAAAATTTTGAAAGGAAGTGACTGGTTAAAAAATGTAAAATTAGTGCTGATATACATTGCATTTAATAGGAAAATGGGACATATGAAGAATATCCAAAAGGATTAAAAAATATCCAGGACCCTGGGGATTCCAGGAAAATAATGACCTCCTTCCGCAGTTTCAATCATGCTGGCCCACTTGAGTCAAATGGCTACTGGTGGCAACAGGCAATCAGAGCCAAGGAGAGCTGTGGGCTCCTGAAAGACGTGAGGGGAGGCTGTGCCCAGGGCTGCGTCAGCACCTGGACACTGGCACTGGGAAGCCCAGGTGGACGACCACAGCCACAGCGCTGTCAGCCTCAGGTGGAAAGGCGTGACCATGTGCAGACTGCCTGCCCTGAGGAGATCAAGAAGGATCTGGAATAATGGGCACGTGCTCCTTGGCCTGGAGCCTGGGAGAGACGAAACAGACCAGAGCGCTCTGAGGCTTCATCCCGGTGTCCCGGTCAGGAGACTGACAGGCTGCCTGCTTCTGCAGTTGGACCAGCGGAGGAGACAGGCATATGCCCCACTGCAGGAGGAATTGGCAGTGAGCTGGCAAAGAAAGCTAACCTCACATGGGGCCCAGCACCTAGAGAGCGAAAGCGTGGGTCAGGGCAGAACGCTCCCAGTAAAGGCGGCCCATGCCAAAGGGAATGAAATAGTAACAGCCGCGCCTGAAGAGACTCAAGAGCGCACAGAAAAGCTGCTGGAGCTACCAAAACGTTGTTTTTTTCAACTAAATATTTTAGTAGGAGAACTGAAAGAGAGGCTAATACTTGTGATACTTGAATTAGAGGCATGGGCAGTCAATACAAGGAATATCTCAAACTGTAATTTAAAGTATATGAAGATGGTGAATTGATTTCCTACCACTGTTGTAACAAAGTACCACATACCCAATCACGCGGAACAACACAGATCCATTATCTTGCAGTTGTAGAGGTCACAAGCCTAGAATAGGTCACGGGGCTGCTTTTCTTCAGGAGGCTCAGGGGGCCTGTGTTTCCTTCCCTTTCCAGCTTCTAGACTCACATGCGCTCTTTGGCTCTTGGTCCCTTCCTCTGCCTTCAAGGTGAGCAGCACAGCACCGTCTTTCCTCTCTGACATGCCTTCATGTAAAAAGGAAATCCCTATAAAAACACCTTGATGATTACCTTGGCCCACCAGGATCATCTAGGATAATTTCTCATGTGAAGATCCTTAATTGCATCTGCAAGTTAACATATTTATGGGTCCAGGGATTAGAACACGGACGGCTCTCAAAGGAGGACTATTTGGCCGACACCAGACAGAATGATGACAAAAGGCTAGTTGGATGATGCAGGATAGGTAACATAAATGTACTACACATGCAGCGTTACTACATACTGCTCTGTACTACATACGTAAACATTGTAGTCATTTCCAGTAAGAGATAAAGGGACACAGGCAACAAAAGCAGTTGTTTAAATCAGGAAATGAAGTACCTAAACTGAAGAAATCTTGCACCCGAAGATGTAAATGACTTGATGAGTTCAGGCAGGGTTAATGGGAAAAGAGAAATCTAGGCATTTTCTAATCTAATTCTCAAGTTCTTAGGACAAAGCGATAAACCTTTAAACAGAAAGGGATAAACCTTTAAACAGAAGAGTGAGATATTTAGATAAAAGAAGATATGTTAATGTTGGGCTTCTCATATACAAACTGGTAGTGGAATAACACAGTGGAATAAATCTAGGCTCTGAGGGTCCACATCTTTCCTGTCATCAGTGTTGCTTATGAAAATCTGATGATACTCAGACTTATTTTTCCCAAATAAAGTATGGAAGACAAGTGGGAGAAAAGTATTGCAATCCAAGAATTCTATACCCAGCCCCAAATTATCCACCAGCAAGTCAAAAAGATGCAAGAATTAGAGAAATACTCTAGAAAGGACTTTATTTAAACTTAAAAAAAAAGAGAAAAGCAGAAAAAATTTTTAAATGGAGCAAAACAGAGCCCTCAAAATGAGTGTCTATGAGGAAGAGAGAAATAATGGAGAACATGGATGAGTCTGAATGGATTTATCTTAGATCTTCTGAGAAAATGTTTTGACTATACGATGTTAGTATAATATATAGTATATATTTCACATTTGACATTATATCATATGATATTATTATTAATGCTAATATTTTTAAATGTAAAATAAGCACCCTAAAGTAAAGTCATTTCTGAAAAGGAAATTCAGTGGAAAATCTGATCTAGAACTAAAATATTAAATTAATTTAACAAAACCAAAGAATTTATATGGAGGAAAGGATACGGGAAAGTAAAGTAAAACATTTCCACATGTCTCATATAGTTGAGAGTGAAGTAGACAGACAAGAGAGAAGGAAAGTTAAGATGCTTTAAAGTTCCCATCTAATAAGAGGTGGGAGCAGGGAGAGGTCAAACAAATGGGTGGAAAATAGAGCATCTTTAAAAAACTTTTTTTATTGAAATGCTTTTGATTTATAATGTTTCAATTGTTCAACAAAGTGATTCATAATAGTATACATATATAATGTGTATTTATATATTCTTTTTCAGATTTTTTTACATTATAGGTTATTATAAGATATTGATATAGTTCCCTGTGCTATACAAGTACATCTGTTCAGTTCAGTTTTGTTCAGTCACTCAGTCATGTTTCACTCTTTGTGATCCCATGGACTGCAGCACACTAGGCCGTGCTGTCTATCACCAACTCCAGGAGCTTACTCAAACTCATGTCCATTGAGTCAGTGATGCCATCCAACCATCTCATCCTCCGTCATCACCTTCTCTCTTGCCTTCAATCCCTCCCAGCATCAGAGTCTTTTCAAATGAGTCAGTGCTTCGCATCAGGTTGCCAAAGTATTGGAGCTTCAGCTTGAAAATCAGTGCTTCCAATGAACACCCAGGACTGATCTCCTTTAGGATGAACTGGTTGTATCTCCTGCAGTCCAAGGGACTCTCAAGAGTCTTCTCCAACATAACAGTTCAAAAGCATCCATTCTGCACTCAGCTTTCTTAGGCCAGCTCTCACATCCATACATGAGCACTGGAAATACCATAACCTTGACTAGACAGACCTTTGTTGGCAAAGTAATGTCTCTGCTTTTTAACATGCTGTCTATGTTGGTCATAAATTTCCTTCCAAGGAATAAGCATCTTTTAATTTCATGGCTGAAGTCACCATCTGCAGTGATTTTGGAGCCCCAAAAAATAGTCTGACATTATTTTCACTAATCCTCATCTATTTGCCTTGAAGTAATGGGACCAGATACCATGATCTTAGTTTTCTGAATATTGAGCTTTAAGTCAGCTTTTTCACTCTCCTCTTTTACTTTCATCAAGAGACTCTTTAGTTCTTCATTTTCTGCCATAAAGGTGGTATCATCTGCATATCTATGGTTATTCATATTTCTCCCAGCAATCTTGACTCCAGCTTGAGCTTCATCCAGTCCAGAGTTTCTCATGATGCATAGAAGTTAAATAAGCAAGGTGACAATATACAGCCTTGACATACTCCTTTTCCTATTTGGAACCAGTCTGTTCCATGTCCAGTACTAAGTGTTGCTTCCTGACCTGCATACAGATTTCTCAGGAGGCAGGTCAGGTGGTCTGGTATTCCCATCTCTTGAAGAATTTTCCACAGTTTATTGTGATCCACACAGTCAAAGGCTTTGGCATAGTCAATAAAGCAGAAATAGATGTTTTTTTCTGGAACTCTCTTGCTTTTTTGATGACCCAGTGAATGCTGGCAATTTGATCTCTGGTTCCTCTGCCTTTTCTAAAACCAGCTTGAACATCTGGAAGTTCACAGCTCACATATTGTTGAAGGCTGGCTTGCAGAATTTAGAGCGTTACTTTACTAATGTATGAAATGAGTGCAATTGTGTGGTAGTTTGAGCATTCTTTGGCATTGCCTTTCTCTGGGATTGGAATGAAAACTGACCTTTTCCAGTCCTGTGGCCACTGCTGAGTTTTCCAAATTTGCTGGCATATTGAGTGCAGCACTTTCACAGCATCATCTCTCAGGATTTGAAATAGCTCAGCTGGAATTCCATCCATTAGCTTTGTTAGTAGTGATGCTTCGATGTTCAAGGCCCACTTGACTTCACGTTCCACGATGCCTGGCTCTAGGTGAGTGATCACACCATCGTGATTATCTGGGTCATGAAAATCTTTTTTGACAATAGGTGTGCTATTTATCAGTAGTGTGTATCTGCTGATCCCAAAGTCCTAATTTAATCCTCCATCCTTCCCTCTTTGGTAACCATAAAGTTGCTGTCTATGTCTATGAGTCTATTTTTTGCTTTGTAAATGTTTTCATTTGTATCTTTTTTTTAATATTCCACATTTAAGCAATATCATATGATTCATTAATTTATTGATCTTTCTCTGTCTAAATTACTTCACTTAGTCTGATAACCTCTAGTTCCATCCATGTTGCTGCAAAGGGCATGACTTCATTCTTTTTATTTCATTCTTTTCTGTTTACTTCTTTAATTTGCTGCAAAGGGTCTTAGTTGCAGTATGTGGGATCTAGCTCCCTGGCCAGAGACTAAATCAGGCCCCCTGCATTGGAAGCACACAGACTTAGCCCCTGGACCACCAGGGGAGTTCCTCTTTTCTCTTTTCAAGGAACCAGCTTTTAGTTT